>PVIH01024842.1:0-21889 GCA_004025045.1 Sigmodon hispidus | reverse complement strand
GGAGACGTGTGTGTGTGTGTGTGTGTGTGTGTGTGTGTGTGTGTGTGGACTTTCAGGCACGTGAGTGCCAGTGTGGAAGCCAGAGAAGAACTTTCAGGAGTCAGTTCTCTCCTTCCATCTCTCTGAGGGAGGGCGTCTCTTCTGTGGCTGTGGTGTGTGCTAGCCCCCAGTCTTGTTCTTCCAGTCCATCAGGCATAACTTTTTCCCTCTATTTTTCTTCCTTCCTTCCTTTCAGATCTGACTTAGTTTCTTATTGCTGTGACAGAGTGCCTGCCTGATGGAAACAATGTAAGGGTGGAATGGTTCCTCTTGTCTCATAGCTGAGAGGGTTCAGCCCATGGCAGCGGCCACACTAATTCATTGCTAACGTTTTCAACAAGTGTCTATGGGGTAGGCACACAGTGTGCTCTAACTCAGGTCCAAGAAAGACAAAGCTTTGAATCAAAGCTTTTTGGCAAGAAGTTGTCAGGTCAAATGGCGAAGGGTCCCTGTCCCCTCTGATGCCCACTAGGCATCTGGTGTACACTGTCACTGTTCAAGACTCTCAGAAGAGCCAATGAGCCAGCTCAACAGATTAGAGCTTGCCACAGAAGCCCGAGGGCCTGAGTTTGATCCACATTCCATAGTAAGTGTCCTGAAGACTTATGTAAACAGGGCAGATATATTTTGAGGATTCTGCAAAATCTGGGTGTCAGCCTAGATAAAAGGCAAAATTACTTATTTTAACTTTTTTAACTGTTTTACCACCCTTTGACTCTCTTTATCATAGGACCAATGTTCTGATCCAACATCTAAAAGCACTAGATTATGCTGATGTGTTATAGGTATTTATTTATTGATTTTTTGGCGAGTTTTTAATTAGCCTCCTTATAAAAGGAATAATGTGGCATCCTTCTGCAGTTAATATTCCCACTACAGATGCGAGGTAGGTTAGGACTGAAGCCATCGGCCCTTTCATTTCCTGAGCTATACTTCCAGCCAGTCTATAAATGGATCATCAGTTCCTGAATTTTCTGCTAATTATTTGGCAAGGGTAGTTAACCCTTGAAGGGCCTTGGTAATTGTCCCATCAGAAATGTATGACTGGGAATAAATGTGCAGCATCACCCACTAAACATAATATAAACATCTCCCTTCTCTGCCAGCACCTTGTTGAGTGTGAGCCTGTTCAAGGCATTCAGCTAGTGACATCCAGGTGGCTAAACACTACTTTAATCACATCCCTGGTATAACTGATTAAACCCTTGTTTACTGTTTTATATTCTAGTTTACTGAATGTTGCCAGTTTGAATTCAAATCTTGTAGCAATTTGGTTTTAGTTTTAAATTTATTTGGAATTCTCCTGGGGATTCCTATAGATCATTGTCAACATCAAAGGATTCAGGTACTGACCTTCTGGCATTGGGATTAGCTTTGCTAGGAGGGAGAGGGTTAAAGGTTCATTGAACCAGTGTGGGGTCCAGTCGGGCTTGAGTGCTTCCCCTTGTCCACAGTATCACAATATGTCTGTTTAGGAGACACTAATTGCAGAGTGGCTATCATTTGCCCCTCTGTTGCTTGAGATATTTAGGAACTGGGTACTGACTCCAAGATTCCTCACTGAGTGAGGGGATCCATCTCTGTCATGTAAGACATGAGAGGTACTTCACCTTCCTACTGAGAAAGGAAGAGGGTGACACACTGGCCTGTACAGCCTAGAACAGGAGCAACAGACCCCAGAAAAATCATATTTTTTCCCTTATGTGTCCTTATTCCAAAACAAGGAGAGCATGCAAACTATTGCACTGTTCTGTGTTGTATCCAAGGTGAAGGGCACTCCTCAGCCCCAGGAGTGTCCTGCCACACAAGCATGTCAACCACTCTTACTGAACTATGTTCTGTCAATGTAACCCATCATATTTCATCCAAGTATGCAATTCTCCATCCTGTTTCCCATTCTAAGGTCTGTATCAAATCCTTGATCTTATATTTATGTGCATTGTTTCTGACTTTATCACATTACCTAGAATGTGGAAGGCATCTGTCTTGGTTTTCTTTTCTAGGGCTCTGATAAAACACTATGACCGGAAGCAACTTGGGAGAAATTTCTTCTCCCAAGAAAAGGGTTTGTCTTGTATTTTCAATCACACTTCATATGTGAGAGAAGCCAAAACAGAAACTCAAGCAGGGCAGGAACCCAGAGGCAGGAACCCAGAGGCAGAAACAGAAGCAGGAACCCAGAAGCAGGAACAAAGGTTGAGACTGTGGAGGAGTGCTGCTCACTGGCTTGTTCCCTATGGTTTTCTCAGTTTACTGTTTAAAATATACAACCCAGGACCACCTGCCCAGGCAGGGCACCATTCATACCAATCATTAATAAAGAAAATACCCCCACAGACTTGCTGACAGACCAATCTGATGGAGGCATTTTCTCATTGAGGTTTCCTCTTCCCAGATGACTCTGGGTTGTGTCAAGCTAAAAAAAAAAAGGCAAGCAAACAACAACATTTTGTAGTAAAGGAGTCTGTATTTTATTTTTTAAAATAATTTATTCATTATTTCTATGTGTTTTACCTGCCTATATGTCTATGTGAGAGTGTCTAATCTTGGAGTTACAGCTAGTTATGAGCTGCTATGTGGGTGCTGAGAATTAAACCCTGGGGCTCTGAGAGAACAGTCAGTGTTCTTAATCACTGGAGTATCTCTCCAGCTTCTGGTCTGTATTTTAATTCAGATTCTTACCTTCCCCCAAAATGCTCAATCACTGAGGGGCACTGTTCTTTCCCACCTTTCACACTTTGGCTCATCCATAAGGTCTGTCTGCCTGCCACACGGTGCCCCCTTTCCTGGTGAGCTCTCCAGCTACCCTGCATCCGTTTGCACTTCTCTCAAAAATTCTCATGGGTCTGATCTGAAGTGCTGGGAAAAGATCAAGATCCAGCAGAATGGGCTGCCCGAATGTGGGGCAGGACACACCTTTTGCTCTCCAGAGACCAAGAGGTTCTTGTCTCAAAGACATAAATCCCCAAATTGTAAGAGACAATGATCCTCATTCCATAATAAGAATCCTGGAGACTGAGAATAGCAAAATCGAGACAGATTTATTTTGGTTCTATAAAAGCAGGGGCATCATTCTGGATGAAAGGCAAAAATGGCTGATGTTCTGGTTTGGCTCAGAACTGTAGGACTTACATCCCTAACCAATTCCTCGTTCTCCTTTACTTCTCACTGGCTGAGTCCTTTAAGAAGGGTCAGCCTTCCAGGGGTCTAGCTTTGCCCCTCCCCAGTTACCCACCCTATTGGTTCAGGATGCAAAGCTTTATCTAATGTAGATCCTGGGTCTTAAGATTCCCTCCTCTTCTGTTAGGGGGGCTTAGTCACATAGCAGACTGCCTGTAACTTTTCAACACTAACATGAACTAAGAGTGCCTAGACATGCAGGCTCCAGCTGCTGGCTAGGGGAGGCAGGGGCCTAGCGCCCCCTGTTCATCTGTGATGACCCTGACAATAGAAAGAAAGAGAGGTGAGACCCCCAAATCTCCTGCAGGACCGAGTATGTGGCTCCTACTGTCCACGAGGAGATGGACCACCCTGATACCATTATGACTACTCAAGGCTCCCTGTTTGCCATGAGGGTGGTTAGCTTAGGGAAGCCTTGGAAGCACCAATCTCTCACAGCCAGGCCTTAGGAGATCAGCTGAGAGTAGTCTTTGTGTAATGTCTCCTTGCCAGGTGGGGCTTGGGGACACCCTCTTACACCAGCATTCCCTTGACGGTGCCCAGGACAAGGCCTGAACCGCCTCTCTGAGGCTAGGCAAGAGCAAGACAGTAGCCGGACTGGCCACACTTAAAAGCACAGCAGGTTCTGCTTG
The DNA here is from genome assembly GCA_004025045.1 of Sigmodon hispidus. Classification (NCBI taxonomy): domain Eukaryota; kingdom Metazoa; phylum Chordata; class Mammalia; order Rodentia; family Cricetidae; genus Sigmodon; species Sigmodon hispidus. Next base: position 18,038 of record PVIH01024842.1, on the reverse strand, counting down.
CCACAGGAGGAGGCGAAGGAGCTGGTCAGACAGCTTTTGCCTTCAGGTACCTTTTGGCATATTTTCTCATTTTTCTTGTAATATATTTTAAAAGCCAAGCAGTAAGACTTCTGCCTGTGGAATCTGTCTGTGGTCCCCTCTCAAGGACTAAGTTTAGCTCTGACATCAGGATAAAAAGCAGATCATGCATTCAGGGATCTAGTATACTGTGAGAGTGCATTTGTTAGGCATTTAGAAACCTGATGGACTTCATCTGCATGAGTTCTGGCCTGTTCCCAAACTCGCCTTTACTCGATAGCCTAATTTTTTACCTGAGAAAGTTTTGACAGAGGAAACAGGGTGTAAACCTTTATTATCTTATCTATGGCAGCCACTTTTTGCAGAGGGAGAACTGGATTAGGATCTTTAGAGTGCGAGAATGAGTGACTGGTGGGGTAAATGTAGCTGCCAGGTTTGGAGTTCCCAGATAGGAAAATGAAGAGTTGCAGATGAGCATTGAGATTTGAAATGTGGAGGTTCCAGAGAGGATCTGGTTGTGTGGCTAGAAACAGAAGAACAGCAAGCCAGAAGGGAAAGTTTAGAGTTGAGATATGAAAAGAAATAGGAAAACTCCTAAGAACAGAGAGCTGGAAGAGAAGGTTTAGAGCTGAGATATGGAAAGACATAGGGTTAAGATCAACAAGCTGGGAGAGAAGGTTTAGAGGTGAGATATGAAAAGAGATAGAAAAAGATAGGAAAAACCCTTTCTATCTGCCTGTGTGCTTGCAAAAGTTAGCTCTCGTAAAATATCGGGATTGGTGAGCCATTCAGTGGCTATTTTGAGTAATCTAAGGGGTATTTAGGCCATTTCTTTGTGCAAAAACAGATAAGCTTGGTGGTGTCTAGGTAAGGCAAAATAGCTAAGCGGCTTGAATCTCAAACCCACATTTTAGAGGTGAGAATGAAGAGATATTTTCTGCTGACTCATTCTCTATTATTGAGGCCCAAAGGGGAAGGGAACACGCCAAATCTGGGCTGTCACCCAGCTGAGTGGTCCCGAGGGGCAACAGAGGTACAACTAAACAATTTGTTAGTTTTTAGAGTAGACGTTGCGCACAACATCCAAAACTACGCCAGCTGTCCCTAGATATCCGTTGACATCTGGAACGGGTGTCAGGGTTAAGCCCAAACCAATGCAAGCCACCCCTAAACACTCTCTAGTTCTCAGGAGCATGCGCCAAGCCCAACACTAGCCACTACAATTCTTGTCAGTGTTATAGCGGGTGTTCAACACACTCTCAATGGAATCTCGTCAGCATTCCATGATAGGCATCCCAGGGCAGAACTCTGCGAACAAGTCCATGGGTAGAACTCCAATAACAGAGAAGGGGCAAGAATGAGTGTCAGGCAATAAGGAACAGCCGTGACCAATAAAGATCGTGGCTGGTCCTCTGCAAGACTGGAGTCCTACTAGAAGGCTGGAGACAATAGTTTGCGTTTGCCAACTGGAATAAGAAAACTTACCATTCGAAGCAGACGGTGTTCAAAAATACTGCGGCAGCGGGACAGGTAGAAGGTGGCTTTGCAGTGTGTTCCTGGTCAGATTCTCCTAGCTTATGTGCACCTGAACTCAGGAGAGAGCCTATCAGAGTCACGGCACCAAATGTTGATTTTGCACATGAGAAGGGATGGATACACACACACACACACACACACACACACACACACACACACACTACCAAGGCCACACAAAAGTTTATTTAGGAGAGTTGCCAGGCAGGTACAAGAGCAGAGAAGCAGGAGAGGAGGAGAGACAGACCACAACGTGGCATTTCTTTTTAAGAGGGGGAGGTGGGCCTCAATAATAGAGAATGAGTCAGCAGAAAATATCTCTTCATTCTCACCTCTAAAATGTGGGTTTGAGATTCAAGCCGCTTAGCTATTTTGCCTTACCTAGACATCACCAAGCTTATCTGTTTTTACACAAAGAAATGGCCTAAATACCCCTTAGATTACTCAAAATAGCCGCTGAATGGCTCACCAATGCCGATATTTTACGAGAGCTAACTTTTGCCACATTTAGGGGTATGCCTCTGTATGCGTCTAGGGAAGTGCCTCTGTGGCATGGCATGGGTTTACACAGCCTTGTCCAGAGGCGTGCCTCTGTACAAGGTGTGTCCTGTGAGAGCCATGTTGGCTTCACCACATGAAGTGCTAAGAATCCTTACACCTAGCACCATGTTGGGTTCACCACATAGTGTGTCAAGAATTCTTACACCTTGGGCTGAGGCACATGAGGCATGGACCACATATTCAAGGACCAACGAATCTGGAACATGCTGCTCCAGTTAAAGGAATATAAGATGTCCCACCATGCCAGGCATTGGAACTGGAGTTTGGATCATGGACCATGAAGGAATTGGGAAGCCAAGTAGGTCTGTAGTGGAATTATGTTGCATTGTAAATAATTGTCCCGCCTACTGGTTTTATAAAATGCTGATTAGCCAAAGGCAGACAGGAAGTGTGGGCAGGGCTACCAGACTAAGAAAACTCTGAAAACATCTCAGAGCAGAACAGAGACACTGCAGAGATGGCAAGAGACGCAAAGGAAAGAAATTGAAATGCTGCTGAGAAAAGGTACTGAGCTACAAGGCTGAATAAGATGGGTTAATTTTAAGAGCAAGAGCTAGCTAGCAATATGCCTGGGCCCTAGGCCAAACAGCATAAAATAATATAAGCTTCTGTGTGATTCTGTGGGACTCCCGGACTGCCGGACTGCCGGACTGCAGGATTGCTCAATCAAACCTCTGTTCTAGGCATGAAAGTCAGAGTCAGAAACATAATACAACATAGGTCTCCAGAGAAGAAATCAAAGAAACCTTGGCTATTCTGAGTCTGCCAGTTTCTCTCTGTTGGCATGGACAAATATCCCTCCCTTTGCTCTAGGATGCCCTCATCAATCTCATCCAGCTCATGGCTTACCCTGACCCCTCCACAGCCCCCTGATCTGTTAGTGTGCTCCCTCTGAACCCTTCTCACAGTCAGTGTCTGTAGATAAGGGTTCACTCCTGGGAATAACTTTATCTTCCACTGGGAGTCACACAGTGCAAGCAGTGCCATGGGTCCAAAGCTGGGAAAGAGCCGCATGGCCCCCTGCCAGCAGGATCATTCCACCCCTGCTGACATCAAAGTTTGCAGATCTCCCAAGCTCACAATTCTACAATTTAAGACTTCCAAAACTACAGTTCCTTTTTATTGTGAATTATTTCAAACACCTAAAGACTAATTTAATGAAAACCTATCTCTCTACCTAGTTTAAACTTATATTGAAATTATGTCTGGCCTTCCTCAGCTCTTGGTTTTTATTTATTTAAGTTTTTATTGTGTCAGCGTGTCATGTATTTGCCCTCTCTTCCGTTGGTTCACATACTTGAGCAGAGCAGGTATGTGAATTCTAGTCTTGTCTCTATAGCATGTATGCATGCAGTCAGGCGGGCTCTCAGGATGAACTTGGACATGGAACTGCAAACTGTTTCACTACTATCCTGCCCAACTGTTTTCCAAAGCAATTGTATCAATATTGCCTCTACCAGCAGCCTGCCCGAGCACTTGGGGACCTGCCTCTTTGTGTCTTCCCACAGTAGGAGGCCACCCAGCAGCGAAATGAATGACAGCAGCACCAAGCAGCCTTGAACTTGAACTGCAGCCAGACAACAGCAAAGTGAAGAAGCTGCCACCCCTCCGCCCAGCACCCAGTGTTCTTGAGCCACTCTTAGCCAACACCACAGCAATTCATTGAACACACCCAGAGGGTATCCACATTGTGTCCTGTGAGTATCTTTTGTAACTTATTATCTTTTTAAGGGACTAAAATGTTACAGAGGCAATTGAAAGCCTTCTATAGATCATTCTCTATTAACCCAATTCCTCTCCTTCACTTCCGGAACTGCCAACCCCCCCCCATCCTCCCATCCCTCCCCCTCCCTTCCCCTCCCCACCACTAAAAAGGTCTCAGAGGGCAGGACAGGCACTATTGTATTTTATAACTGCATCTGTGATGTGCCACGCTCAGTGGGGGTTTTTTGTTGTGGTTTTTAGATAGGACCTCACTATGTAGCCCTGGCTGGCCTGAAACTCCAAATGTAGCTTGCAGCAATCCAGGCTAGCACTGAATTCACAGAGAGTTGTTCACCTCTGTCTTCTGAGTGCTGGGATTAAAGCTGTGTGCCACCAAGCATAGCTGTTGGGTTTTTGTATTTATGTCAATGGTATGGAATTGCTGGATCCCTCCATGATTTTCTTCTTTTCTTCGTTCATTTGTTTACGCTTCTAGACAGCTCTGCACCCATGGGTGTGGCTTTCCACCATCACTCAGCTCTCTTGTTCTCTGACTACTCAGCTCCTGGAGTGAGGCCTTGAGGAGTGCCGAGTCCCGTTTTGACATCCGAAGGCCCCATATGCCATGCTATTTAAGACACAGGAATCTCATCTGTTTTGTCAGCCTATCCCTCGCCAATCTCCATTGGCTGCCTCAGCTTCATGTGGGCAGAACTGCAGGGAAGGATGTCAGGGCAAAGAGCAGAACAGAGGCGTTCGTGTGCTAGGAATAGCAAAGGCTCCTTCCTTGATGAAACTTGAGTTAGGCTCTGGAACTTTCTCCTGTCTCTATCTATGCATGTCTAGTAACATCCAGGTTAGCAAGGACGACCCGCCCCCCCCCACGCACACCTCGGTATTTGGCAGGGTCTCCTCCCTCGGGCTGCTTATTGGCTCCAAACTTTACCCCCTTCCTGCAAGCAGGCTCGCCCCACTGCAGAATCCCACCTCTGAGTGCTCACACCTCTAAAAGTTGACAGAATGAAGCCACTTTTTACCAGAGGCATTCCTTAATGTTTGCTCTAGCATTAGTGGCCAGGTTACAGTCCCCTCAGCTGGGTTTTAGGAAAGGAGCTAGAGAGAAACCCAGAGCCCTTAAAGCCATAGGCTTTGTGCTGCAAATGTGACTAGACTGATAGAGTGCAGGCCCTGGCTTTGGTTCCCAGCATCACAAAAACTGGGAGAGGTGATGTGCACCCGCAATCCTGCAATCTCAGCATTTGGGAGGTAAAGACAGAAGGGTCAGAAGTTCATGTTCATTCTCAGCTATAGAGAGTTCAAGGTCAGCCTGAGCTACTTGAGACTCAGGAGGAGGAGGAAGGTTCTTTGTTTCAGGAACCTACCTAACCTCTAGGACTGATGAGACTCATAGCCAAGGCTGGAGATCTTGAAAGCAAGAATGACTCAGAATACTCCAGGCTAGACCTCAGAGAAGTCGAGATTTACCAGGTCTGATCTGACATGGCTGTAGTGTGGGAACATTGGGGAGACTGACAGGCTGGAGGTACCTCATGCACCATAGTGACCTACCAGAGAGGGCCAACCTGGCAGTAAACCAGCATGGGCAAATGACAACTAGGGGGGCAGCCATGGCTGGTTGCAGTTCCCAAGGTGATGTCCAAGCCCGCGGCAAAGAAGAAACGAACCTGCCTATGTTTCCTCCACTCTGCTGGGCCTCCGGATGAAAATCCTGCTGTGTCTTTAAGAATCCAGAAAGTTGTGCTTTTTGTATACCGGAGAATGGGTGGACAGTGACCCTACTCAGGGAGGACCTTGGGCTTCTAGGAAAACTAGTTTTCTAGACTCTAGCAAACTCTCTAAACCCAAGATACAAAGGCAATTTGGAAATAGAACAATGGCTGGCTTGGGGATCCTCGGGCCACTTGCTGATGTCCCTGGTGCTCCTGGAAAGAATTTCTGAAAAGTGTTGTCATTTCAGGGCTCGCTCATCATCCCAGACAGCTGAACCAGAGGGAAAGAAACCCAGAAAGGTTCTCACACATCCCTCCTTTTCCCTGCTAGCCCAACATCACCCACCAGTCTGCACCATCCCTACCCTGCCCTCAGAGGAGGAGACTATACGGAGTGGAAAGTGGAGGCAATTGTGATAGATGTCCATGCTCCCTACTGCCCAAGCAACCGTGCCTGGATCCCCAGATTGCCAGCCATTTTATATCCACCCCATTAAACAAACCATGGAGGGAAAAAATTATTCTCTTTTCTCTCTAAAAATGTGATTCATGCTGTCTGTTAGGCCCTTCCTCCAGATAACACCTTCCATCTCCCTTGACTTCCCAAGGATGGGGTAGGGGATGGAGTGGTGTGGTGACGCGCTCGCACACACACATACACACACACACACACACACACACACACACACACACACACACACAGAAACTCCCAGCTCTTTTTCCAGTCTTGCCTAAGCGGTGTGGGTGGTGTCTGGTGTTGGAGGGGAGAGCATCTTGATTTGCATTCACTCCTGGTGTCCAGCACAGAACCACCTTGCTCAGGGAAGAGCTGGGTGTGCTAAAAACTTAAATAAAGTGGGAGCATGCAGATGCAGCCACAGTGCCAGGAACTCCTAAGAGAACAGGACCCTCTGATGGAAACCAAAGTGGTGGGCATGGTGGGCTGGAGAGTGGGGGCTTGGTGAGTGTGGGTGAGGTGTGCCTGGGAACTAGCAGGAGGTGGTCTCAGCTGGGTTCCGAGACTCCAGGACCAGAGGCATGGGTTCTAAAGTTGGACTTCTGATGGACATACTGCTGTGTGGCTGCAGGCAACTTGCTTGCCTTCTCTGAGCCTTCCCTTTTTATTGACTGGGGATCAAGTAAGGTATAGAACCTACTCCACATGCTTCCTAGAGAAGGGAGAACTAGAAGCCTTTGGAAGATTCTGGAGCTTGGTAGGGAGGAGGCTGGTGTGAAGCTGGTCTGGTCAGTAGGAAAGGCACTAGGAAGGACTTGAGACCAAAGCCAGGGTTTGGCAGAAAATTAGCCACATTACATTATATGCTTAAATAGTCCACAGACGACAAGAGGTGTCCGAAAGGTCAATTTGGGACTTGAACCCTGGTCTCCCTGGGCATATCCGGCACATTCAAGCTAGATGGCAAGTCTTGAAATTCAGGGCCCCACATATCTAACCCCCTCCCTGGTTCTATCTAGGTTTTCCCACTGTTTCAGCACCCATACACATGGACTGGGTCAGTGGGGTGAGCTTTCAGCTTTAGAGCCGGGGTTCATCTGATTTAATCTGGCTGGAGCCGGATAGGGGAAGCAGTCCCAATGCCCAGCCTCCTGCTGAGGCCCGTCAGGCCCACGTGCTTTACTCTCAGGAGCGGGAGCTGTCAGGCATAACCAAACTGCACTCAGGCAGCCTCAATTTCACATCCCCCAGGTAGCGCGGACACATGAATGGACCGGAAATTGAATGCAAAATCAAAATGCAGCAAATAAATGGATGCAAAAGTCATTTGGAAGCAATAATAAGAACCCCCTCTGGACCAGGAAAGGAAGTTCTGCAGGCTCTGCAGTCTGGCCCAGGAAGGGACATGAGGCTGCCCGCCCTGGCTGTCCCCGTGCTCCACCAGCCCATACTGCTGGAGGGTCTTCAAGGTCAGTGAGAGTGTAGCCAGCAAGACTAAAGAGAGTGGGTGGAGCCAAGGTCCCCAGGAAGCAAGGGCCCAGGAGTCAGGAGGATCTGGGCTCTGACCCTTCAATCCAGCACATGTGATCTCCAGTGATGGGCCTGCTAGAAAATTTCTCTACAAGTCAAATCTAGGTGCCTGCATTCAAGCTGGCCAGGGTGGTCCTGATGGCTGTACCACCCTGGCATCCCCAGTGCCTACATACAGTAAGATGATCCTAATGGCTATCCTATTTGGATGTGCACACTGCCTGCACACATTAGGGTGGTATGCTGGATGCCCCACCCTGATGCCCCCACTGCCAAAACACAAGTGAGAAGCCAAATAGACTCTTGATCTCCTTGTGGTGCAGCCCAAGAGCCTGGCCTAGCATCTGGACACAGTAGGTGCTCAGTAATTACCCAGCACTGACTTCCCCTCCACTGATTCCACTCACTCAAGAGCCCCAGCACTCCACGGCTCCAGCACTCCAAGGTCCCACTGGGGGCTGCAGACTCAGCTCCTGTTCTCTTAGAGCAGGTATGGAGGTCACAATCACCAAGAAGCCTTTTACCATCCAGAGCCCACATTCACCCATGGTCCTTCTTGCTCCTTGCCACCTCCACAGATGGAGAATGAATGTCCTGATGTGCCCAGGGTCACAAGGCATGTTGGTCCTGTCATTTCTTCAACAAAGGAGTGATGGGTGCCTCCTGGCCTGGCACCTATCACTTAGAGCCCCATGCTGGCATCATTCCCCACTCTGGGAGCTGCGGGAACAGGAGGCTGAGAGCCAGGGCCCAGCCAGGACCACCAGGAGTTGTTGGGATTGGAATGTGGGGGCACCCAGGGGGTCAGCACAAATAAGAGAGAAAGTAGGGGCTGGAGAGATGGCTTAGTGTTTAAGAGCACTGACTGTTCTTCCAGAGGACCTGAGTTTGATTCCCGGCATCCACATGGCAGCTAGCAACTGTCTGTAATTCCAAGATCTGACACCCTTACACAGTTATACATGCAGGCAGAACACCAATTCACATAAAATAAAATTAATAAATATTTAAAAAGAGAGAAAAAAATGAACCATCTACTAAGTGCCTACTGTATACCAGGACCAAGGCTCCAACTGGTATCTATCTTTTCCTAATAGCAGTGCTCAAAGCAAGGACACATTTCCAGGAGGGAAGAGGCCACTGAGACAGCTAGACTGGGTGTCAAGGAAGCCTTCCTGGAGGAAGAGGTACTTGAGTTAAGATCTGGAGAATGACTGATAGGTGATGCAAAACTAGGAAAGAGAAGCATTAAAAAGGACACATCTAGATGAGGTAGTGAGGTGGAGAAAGAGGTCGAAAAAAAGATGAGCGACCCAGAGAAGAGAGGCAGCTGGGATGCCAGGTAGAGGAAGAGAGAAGCCAGCAGATGCAGCCAGCCAGGCAGCAGTACAGAGAACTGGAGACCAAGATTGGTGGGAGGGAGGCCAGCTGGGAGAAAAGGGCAGAGGAGGGAGGGGAGAGAGGGGCTGCCAGTCATTCTCAGCTCCCCCACACTTCTGTCTGGACTTTCATCTCTGACACAAAAGAGGAAGCGAGGCCCCTGGGGGAGGCAGGGGCGGGCTGGCCGAGCTGCATAATGCATTTCACGTCCTGGCTGTTTTCATCTTCTGCTCACACGCTCGCCAGGGTCCTGAGCTGAACAACTCCAGCTAGCGGGGCAGGCTGGGGTGTACAGGGCCGGAGGGGTGATCCAGCCTGCTGCTGGGGAAGAGCTGGCTGGGACTGTGGCTACCCTACCAGGCAGGATTGTTAGCTTCCTTTCTCCCCAGGCTCCTTAATGCCAGTCCGGTCCTAAATGATGCTGGGTCCTTGCTCCTGCCAGCGGGAGAGCAGTCAGCTTCAGTGCTGCTGTGGAATGGATGGTTCCCAGTGCACACAGTGTGGCTGCCCACTAAGGTGTTCAGCAATCAGCTTGCGGTTTACCCGGGTGTTAAGAGTTAATGAAGATGCTTGTAAAGCAATCCTCTCCTTTAACTGTGGAGTCACCTGGAGATGAGCACCACCACAGACTGAGGCATTTGTTAATAGGGTGTGTACCCTGGCCTGCTTGGTTCCTCTGTTTACCTTATCTCATTTTCCTCTCTCCTTAGTAATTTTGCTTCCTTCCTCTAAGAGGGCTCCTCTGCCAGGGTACAGTGACCTGGATTGACTTGGGACAATCTTCCTCTAATTACTGGCCCTACAGAGTCCGAGCCAACTAACAGTTCCAATCTCAACTATCCACCATTAGGGACCTAGAGTACTTCCTGAAGAGACTTACATCCTTAAAAAGGGCATCTGGAAGATTTGCATAGCCAAAGGATGGACTAAATACTGGAGTGGCAGGCGGGTGCCAAAGCTGCCTCTTGGCCTTGAAATTCTAAGAGCAGAAGATCTGTGGATGCTGGCAGTAGGAACCCCTGTTGCTTAGGGCTTTGAAGGCAGGCCTGAGGACCTGCCAGGATTCCAGAGGCTTTTAACTATGGATCTGGCACTCGCCACCTGCACCCTAGTCCCTGGTTGAAGTATTCCATTGCTATAGCCCCGAATCCCTGCCCAGGCAGCCAGGAATTCTGGGGCCTGGCCACTCTCTCACTGAAGAAGGCAGTTCTGGATTGGGACTGTCCTTCCACTAGACAGCAGCACTCCATCCCCAGCCTTGACCTCTTCGGTCCTGGCACAATGCCAATGACTAGGAGAGCTCATCACTCACAAGCCTTGACCATAGCTAAGAATCGGCTAGTTTCGAGAGGAGTCCAGACTTTCAGGTCACGAGGTGTCCAAACTCCAGTGTTAGCCCACATTCCCTCACTTCTGGATATGGGCAGTCTCTCCTGGTGCCCTGATGCCTCTCTGGCCATCCGTCCACATCCCACGCTGCAGTAAAGACGGTCTCCACTGAAAACACATTCATGCTTCCCCAGGTTGTTGTAGAAGATTTCCTGCCCTGCTTGGACCAGAGGTTTGTACCTGGCCCATGGCAGCTTTTGTCCCCCAAAGAAATGAATCAGATGCTTATATTAACTTCATACTGTTTGGCCCATGTCTCAAGCACATTACTAGCTAGCTCTTTCATCTTAATTCCAACCATTTCTAGTATTCTATCTGCCATGTGGCCTGGCCCGTGGCTCACCTGGATTCCTCACATGGCTCTTTTTCGGGGGTCAAATGGAGACTGGCTAACTCCACCCTCCTTCTAACTGTCTGTCCTCTGATCCTCCACCCACTTCTACGGTGCTCCACATAGGCCAAACCAGTTACTTTATTTACAGCCTACAGAGAACATTTCCACCACACCAGGTTCTTGGGCAGAGCGCCTGCTAACCTCAGCCCTTCTCTCCAGCCATCTAGTCTTCTCATGGAGCTCCTGAGGCCCCAGCTTTCCAGGCCTTGGGCCTTGGCATGTGCTGGCCCATGGCTGGATCACAAGTCCCTCTCACCATCTTCTCAGCTTGCTGACTGCATCCCACTCAGCTCTGGTGACCTCCCTGACCCCAGCCCAGCTTGACACTCTGGGAGTGGAAAGAGGATGCAAGAACAAGCCACATGAGTGTCTCCTTGTTCCAGGGCAGTGAACATTCTGAGGCCAGGGCCTGCTCTATCTCCTACCGACATGGCCCCCACCCCCAACACACACTATCCCTTGCACAGGGCAGATCAGTGGAACTTCATATACATTAACACAGTAAGTGAGCCCGAGCCTAGTGTTACTTTATACACAGCGGGGGACACACACACACACACACACACACACACACACACACACACCGGGGGGGGGGGGGGGGGGGGGGGTGTTTGCGGGGAGAACAACAGATCTGAAGTCAAACATTACTTACTCTTCGCTTGGCCATTCTGGAATTCTTCAGGATTTATTGGGATAAATAATAACCACTGGAGTGCCATGGGTTGAAATGGCCCTGTGGATTGGAAGTACACCTGATCTGGCCCCTCCTTCGGACACTGCCCACTCAAACACTTCACACTTAGTCTGGTGACCCAGCACAGCTTCTTCCCGTCACAGCTGGCACTCTTAGCCAGACAGAGACCGCAGCTGCTGCTCTCAGCCCCAGGGGCTGCGCTGGGCCAAGTGCTGGACCAGGCATCTTCTTCCAGTAGCAGAGAGAAACAAGGTACTTGATACTCCAGTTCTCAGAGAGCTGGACTGAGACACTGGGTGGGCAAGGGAACTTTGTATAGACTACAGACGCCTTCTCTCTGCCACACCCAGTGCCCTCCACCCCCAGCTCATCAGGCATCTTCTCTGCTCCTCCAACATCAGGTACCTCTCACCCCCCACCCCAGTCACATCCCCCTTCCCTGCAGAGGAAGGTGAATTCAGGACCTGACTTGGCCAGGGCTCTGCCCTGCTGTGACATCCTCTGACTGTGCGCTGCTGGATAAGATGCTCCACCTCTCTGTACCTTGTGTTTCACATCTGAAAAGTCAAAATAATACCAGCTAGGGCTGCTGGAAGGACAGAACCTAGCTCTTGTGAACAGTGCCTTCTGCACACTTCAAGCCCACTCTGTGCCCTTTATATCCCCCGTCCCTCTGTTTTAAGGTTAACCAGTAGCCCCATTCAGGAGCCTCACCTGGCTCTGCAGTACTCCCAAAGTCTCTGTGACATCAAGCACTGCAGTGAGTCTCAGCCAGTGACTGACAGGTACAAGAGTTGGAAAGTTCTGCCCTCACTAGACTACCCTACCCAGGCCCCACCCTCTATAGGACAGGTAGGGTGCTTTCTGAAGTCATCATCTTGCTTGGGTCCCCACCTTCCTTTGGCAGCCCTGCAGCCTTACCACACCTCTTAACCGTCCATCTCCACCTTCATAGTAAATGCTTGTCTCCAGGTAGCTTCTCAGACCCCAACCTAAGCAGCAAAGCGGGCTGTTGAGGCATGGCTCAGACGCAGACAGATGTTCAACACACTCCAGCCATTACCAGTCTATCTCCTGGAAGCTGGGTGGCCACGAGCAAACACAGGTGTCCCTCTGCAGCCACAGAGTGTTGGTTGTAAACTCTACTCCAGTATTAAAATCTGAGGATGCTCATGCCCCTTATATATAATGATGTGGTATAACTGGTGCACCTCCTCCTGGGAACTTACATCATTTTTAGATGATTTACAATGCCTACTACAGTGCAAGTGCTGCCCAGAGTTGTATTACATATATATGTGTTATATATAATATAGGTATATTGTATATATAATACATATGCACATATATATGTTAGACAAGTTCATATGTTGTTTAGGCTGGTTTTTAATGCACTATTTAGCTAAGGAGAGCCTGGAACTTCTGATCCTCCTGTTTCTGCCTCCCCAGTGCTGAGATTACAGCCCTGTACCACCACACCCTGGTTATACAGTGCTGGGGATGGAACCCAGGGCTTCATGCATGCTACACTATTCCTCTACCAACTGAGCCACAGCCTTAGTCCAGTGCACTGTGGTCCTTGTGGATTTGGTGATGATGCTCTCTAACGCTAACAGTGTGGATACATAGTCAAACAACTGTCCTCTGCATCTACAGGATGAGCAGAGTGACACCAAGGGCTGGGATAATGGTTGCCTTAGCAAGCCTAGCAGTAGTGGCTAGCCCCAGGACAGTGGCCACCCTTCCTGGTCACCCTTCCACCCCACATCCTGTTCTACTCTGCCATTCAGTGCCTTCCACTCCGAGAAGCAGCAAAGCTTCCGCTGTGACCCACATGTTATATTGGATCAGCACAAGCCTTCTTATTCCTACTTGGACAATTGTCTCCATTTCTATGACTCTTCTGGGTCTGTCAATGTACTAGAACTTGCATTTTGTCTTCTCTAGCGTCTTATCCTCTACTCCAGACTGGCCTCAATCTTCCTGCCATGGCCTCTGACTTGTAACAATCTTCCTGCCATGACCTCTGACGGTCTGGAAGGAAGGTGTCTGGTTCCACACCCAGATTGGACCTGGCTTTTGCTAGGTCATGAAGGGAGGTGGAAAAACGATAAAGAGACTGCTGGTACTTGACACCAGCCCTGGGGGGCTATTTGTACCCCCAAACCAGAGGGTTATTTGCAGCATTTTTTAAAATTATTTTTATAGAATGAAGTCTTTTTTATCCATGTATCTATCCCCTTGTTCCAACTCCCTTCCCCCTCCTGACCCCTCCCGGTCAGCCTTCAGCCTCCCTCCCTCCCCATTCCCCCATCCCCTCCACAGAAAGGGCAAGAGGTCCCAAGGTGGATCAGCTCAGCATCTACTAGAGGCAAGTCCGATTTTTTAAAGGGGTTTAATGAGTGCGGCATGGATGGATGGATCTCCTTCCTACACTCCTACCAAGCTCCAGTCGATCATGGGTGCAGCAAGCATTTTGTCTTTTTCTAAAATCAGAAGAAAGCATGCTTTTGCCGCTTCAGTGGCACCCAAGAAACAACCATCAGGGCTTTTCAGGCATAGCTGATCACCCATTCACAGCACGGACAAACTTCTAGCTAGACCATCCTTTCAAAGACTTCTTGGTTTGCTAAACTTGCTAGCCCAAACTTGTAATCCCAGCCTACTCAGGCTGAGGCAAAAGGATTGAAGGTTCAAGGCCATCCTGGGCAGTGTGGCAAGACTGTGCTTGAAATACAGAAAAATGATCTGGTACACAGTGTTTGGCCACCATGTACAAGACCTGTTCACACCCCTGCTCCCTTCTTCCTCCCTCCCTCCCTTCCTCACCCCCCTCTTCTTTTCCTTATTTTATTAAAACTAGGTCTCACTGTACAGCCCTGGCTGTCCTGGAACTCACTATGTAGATCAATCTGTCCCCAAACTCACAAAGATCTATCTGCCTCTGCCTCTGGAGTGCTAAGATTTTTTTTTTTTTAAGGCATGTGCCCACCACACCCACCAGAAAGTCTTCTTGACTCGTTGGTGCTTAAGAAAGTCCAGTTATGGAAATTTTAGAGTTTGAAATTCTACATGGAGCATCATGGTCTGAAAAAAACCTCTTATGTAGACATTTGGTTCAGGAGAGACTATGAGCAAAGGCCCTGTCTAACATAATCTACACTACACACCTTCTGGGAGATCCGTGCTAGAGTCTACACAGAGCTCTCACTTGGCTAGGTGTGGCGGGCTTGTCTGCTTTTTCTTCGGAGCAGAAACCATGCCCTTCCAGGAGAAGATAAAACCTTTGGTGTGAGTCTCTGAGTCTCTTAACCTTGGAATGCACTCACTCTAAGGCACTCAGGGAGCAAGGCCATGTACCAAGACTTTTCACAGACACGGAGAATCCCCAAACTGCTCCCCAGCCATTGCTGAAGTTCTGTATAATCATCAGAAATTAAAATCATAGAAATATGGATCTGAAAGAGACGTTACAGCAGCTCCCATCAAATGGGGAAACTTCTCTCTGGCATCCTCATTCTCTTGGCCTCTGTTTGGATTTCTTCCGTGTCCAGAACTTGTCCCTGCAAGACCCTTCCTGAAGGTCACTTCTGAGCACCTCTAATCATGTTGTTGAACACGGTGAGCCTTTCTGTGTCTCTGATCATGAACAGACATCTACAAAGTGACTTCTGCATACATGGGGTACAGAGAGGAAGGTCAGACCCTGCTGGGGACCCTGAAGAGTCAGCAGTGAGATAAAAGGATTCTCTGCCCATTCACAGGAGTACCCCAACTCCTCAGAGCTTCCCTAAAGTAGCAGGTAACATCTAATGATTTCCTAGACACCCTAAAATTTCTAGATCTGGTCACAGTCTCTCCTGGTGTAAGGTCAAGGTCATGTCATGCCAAAGCACCACTCAGGATAAAGCCTAAATCTGCTTCAAATTATCCACCCTTCCTCATTCCCACCTCAGGCCCCTTCCCCAGACAAGCCAGGATAAGCCTGAAGGCTAAGGTCTGTCTTGAAGCCCGCCAGCCCCCACCCTAGGTCTAGACTCAAATGTTGGGACTTAACTGCAGCCACTCACAGCTACAGGAGACCCAGCGCAGTCCCAGGCCACTGGAGGGGCGGACAGCTGGGCTGGGTGATGGGTGGTTTTAATATTTAAACACAGCTTCCCTCTGTACAGCCACAGGCGAAAGCAGCTGTGTCCTTTTTCTTCTCCTTCTTCTGCTTCTTTCCTTTTTTTTTTTTTTTTTTTTAAATCTTTAATGTCTCCCGCCAGGCGCTAGTGGGGAGGCATCAGTCCTGTGCCATATATCAAAGGATTGCCACAGCTGGAGGGATATTTGGAGCATTCCCAGCCAATCCATTGTGTATAAATATATAGATATATATATATAGGTTTCATTATCCCCTTCAGGGCTGCCAGAGAATATATTCTTTTAATATGTATAATATATTTGAGCTGCTATTCCACTCAAGGGAGGGGGGAGGGCCCACCACTGACATTTCCCAGGCATTTCCAAAGAAAGAGAAACAGCTGACTTTGGGGAAAAGGGGGGGGTACCATCAGCCAAGATGGATCTCAGGATCTCATTGTGGTGTCTCAGACGTAACCCCCCCAGTCTTGTGCCTGGGCCCCTCCTTGGTGTTTTCTTGGTCCTTTAAAGGAGATTTGTATGATCTTCTGGGGTACCTGTAGTCTCTGGCTATTTAGGGGTGTTCTGCCGGGCAGCATCTCCTGCAGCACCCATTGTGTACCAAGCTTGAGGACATGCGCTTGCAGTGCACCCTTGGGCATGCTGTCTGCACTGTCTGAAACCCTCAGGTTCATTTATAAGTGGAGCCAGCAGAGCTCAGCCATGACAGCCCTAGAGAGGAAGGAGTGCTCACTTTCACCAAGAGAGATGAGATCTGAAAGATGAGTCCCCCAAAGATCAAGGAAAGAGAATGTCCCTCAGCCCCTCCTAGTCTGCCCAGGCAGGGGACATCTTGGCCATGCGAAACCACATAGGCCAGCCCTGTGGTTACAGACTCAGCTGCAGCATCCCCCCCTCCCCTCCAAGGATGAGTTCTGCTCTGTTTGCCCAGCCTGGGTGGTGCCCCTGAACCACCTTCCAGGAGACAAAAGAATCATGTTGTTCTCTGTGTGGAGAATAATTAGAAAGGAGGTCAACAGATAAAGGGCTTTGCTATTGTAACGTTCCTCCACCCCCAGGTCTGGAAGAGGAAGACAGACATCACCAGCATCTTAGGGGGATGTCCACGAGTTAGTACAGCTGAGAACCTCTCAGGTTCACCTGCACTCAAGGATGGGTTTGCCACAGTGCCGGGGTGATCTGA
Source organism: Sigmodon hispidus (assembly GCA_004025045.1). Classification (NCBI taxonomy): domain Eukaryota; kingdom Metazoa; phylum Chordata; class Mammalia; order Rodentia; family Cricetidae; genus Sigmodon; species Sigmodon hispidus. The sequence continues at coordinate 1,319 of PVIH01024842.1, read as the reverse complement.
GCCAGGCTGATCACCTTGGTTACCTCCGCACACCAGCCAGCATTGCTGCCTGCCCTCTCAATCTAGCTGGAACAGTCACAGAGACACCCCCCATTAGTTTCCTCTGGGATCAGGGCTCCTGTCAGACCCCCCCACCCAGGAGCTACAATGTCACTCCTGCCTGCCTGGCCTCTGCAAGGCTCACTCTATCTCATCTGCCAACTCAGGGCTTAAATGTTGCTTCATTAGCCTTTCTGCATGCAATCAATCAACCAATTAATTTTTGAGACAGGATCTTTCTATATTGCCCAGGCTCGTCTCAAACTTGGGATTTTTCAGTCCTAGCCTCCCACACACTTGAAATGCTGATGTCCATGGCCTTGCCTCGTTCCTTTGTTATTCTTTGCCTAGGCCCTTTGTGGCATCTGTCATCATCACCTATAACTGTTGGTGCTTACTACTTAGACCATCCCCGTCTCCCAGGAAAGGAGAGTCCCTGGGACACAGCCTTGCTTTCCTATTTCCTGTTTTATTCCCAGCAAGCAGCAGAAGGTCTGGGCCGCAGTTAGAGCCCAGAGTAGAGGCAGCGTCTGATTGCTCAGCACGACCTGAGGTCAGACTGTCAAGGAAGGGAAGACCCTACCTTTGGCTCAGATCGCTGCCCCACTATCCCCGCTGTCCAGATACACAAGCCTGGGAACGTACAAGACCTCGATATGGTGTGATTGGACGGTACACTGTGAGTCCTCGGAATGGACCCAGTCACATCTGAAGCCTTCGGGCTGGCAGATGATAAAGTGGAAAGGTGGGAGAGGAGCAGGATGTATCTGTATCTGCTTCCCAGGATGCAGATGTTACAGAAAAGGGGACAAGAGGGTGGGGGTGGGGACAGGTGGCAGGTTTAAAACATCAGCCTTGCCTTACCTTGGCTCACACACTTCTGGCAGCTTTAGGTATCTGAAGGGACAAAAGTCACCGAGTCCAAGTCCTTGCCTCAGCTCAGCTAGGAAAATGCACCCCCTCTCGTGTTCATGAAATCTAAAGAGAGACTTGGTGTTATGGAACCGGGATTTAAAAGATTAAGCAATCTCTTTCCACAATCTCACTTTCTTTTTCTGAGCAGAGGGATGGTAGATAGTCTCAGCCAGTCTGAGCGTGGCCTCGCCGCCCACGGCGGCTTCTCCGCAGAGCGTGGGCGCCCCCTACTGGAAAGCTGCGAACACACAAGTCGAGCTCTCCACTTGTAGACTTAACTTGACAGGGGGCACGAGTTCCAGCTCCTGTGCATCTCCCCAAGCCCTCTGGAACCTCGTGTGTCGAGAGATTAGCACACACACACA
>PVIH01024841.1:0-21891 GCA_004025045.1 Sigmodon hispidus | reverse complement strand
AGAGAATTTACTTGTAGTGTTCATGTGCTGAAAATTATATTAGAGAGCTTAAATGTATGATTCATTCATCAATATGCCTCAATTATCTACTATATTCCAAATACTATTGTAGACACAAAGGATAAAGGACAATTTAAAAATACCAACAAAAACAAAGAAACAAATGGACAGTAAAGTACAGTACTGAGGATTAAAGTAAGAGTGACTTGGTGGATATTTTAGGTTAGCTCATCCAAGAAGTGCTATTAAACTGATATCTGAACAAAATGAACTGGCCAGAGATAGATGAAGGGGTTGTGCAAAAGAGAGCACTCCAAGGAGAACAGCTAATACAAAAGGCCCGAAAGTACCTTGATGTGCTCAAAGAATCAAAAGGAGTATGGTAAGAGAAAGGGAAGGGGAAAGGAAATGGGAGCAGCAGCATGGTAAGGCATGGCAGAATGCAGCATTCTAGAACTAAGTATATAACATGATCTGATTAGTGCTTCTAGAATCTTCTAGCTGCTGGATGAACATTAGAAATCACCATAATCGTTCAAGAAACAGATGGTTAAAGCACAGTGCTGGAGAGAGCATGGAGAGAAATGGAAACATTTGGGATTGAATTTGAAAACAAAATTGATAAAATTTGTTGATAGGATGAACATCGGACCTGAATTTTGAAGGTCTAAAGTTTTAACATCTAAGCAGACAGCAATGTCAAAGACTGAGATAGGTCTTATTGAGATAAAGCAGATTCTGTATGAGAGTAATAGAGAATAGAAATTTTGTTTTGGAAATGTTAAGTTTCATGTGCCTGATAGGCATCCACGAGGGATAAGTCATGCATGCTAAGAAAGGTCATGTCTGAGAGTACTGGCACCTATGAAAAGTTACTGAAAGTCCCAATACTTACAGAGGTGACAACCTCTGTAAGTTAAGCACAGGAAGAGGGAAAAAATATAAAGACTTAGAGTAGAAAAACCAAACATCAGAATGTAGGCTAATCATGACCAAGAGAAGTGTTTAAAAAGGGAAAGAAAAGTAGATGGTGACTATTTTTTAATGCTTTTCAAGATGCCTATCAGAGTACCAGGTAACCTCTCTCTCTCTCTCTCTCTCTCTCTCTCTCTCTCTCTCTCTCTCTCTCTCTCTCTTTCTCTGTCTCTCTCTCTCTCCAGACCCAATCCCTAAGTCTCAGTCCGTAGTGCTGCAACAGAAGGCCATTTGCACTCTTTCTCTCCTACTCATATCCTCCGTGTAACCCACAGACCTTCCCCTCCTAACCCCCTATGCCATTCCTCACTGTATCCTAGCCTCCATCACCAACAGGAATTCCCTGTGAACACACCAACAGAGCAGTCAATTAAAACAGGCCACATATAGTGAACACACACTCTGAAAATCAAGACAGGAAATAGAAACCACAGAACAAAATACCCACTCAACAAAGGAAAACCTAGAAATCGGCAGCTAGACCTATAATCACCCCAAACACAGATGCCTAGATGCTGGCAATAAACACAATCAATAACAGTCAGGGCAATATACATTCTACTAGAGCCCAGCTATCCTACCACAGATGGCCCTTAATATTCCAACATGGCTGAAACCCAAGAAAAAGACCTTAAAGCCAACTGTATAAACATGATTTGTGTCCTTAAAGAGGAAATGAATAAATCCCTTAAAGAACATGATCTGTGTCCTTAAAGAGGAAATGAATAAATCCCTTAAAGAAATCCAGGAAAAGATAAACACTTGGAGAATATGAATAAATCTCTCAAAGAAAGCCAGGGAACACAAACAATTGAAAAAAAAAATAAAATTGTTGAAGACCTGAAAATAGAAAGAATAAAGAAAACACAAACTGAGAGAATTCTGGAAATGAAAATTGTAGGAATTTTTTAGGAACTACAGAGGCAAGCTTCACCAACAGAATAGGGGAGATGTGACAGAGAATCTCAGGTATTGAAGACAAGATAGAAAAAAATGGATATATTGGTAATGAAAATGTTAGATCTAAAATGTTCCTGACAAAAGTCAAATTAATTAAATCATGAAGAAAATCTGAGGCACAATGAAAAGACCAAACCTAAGAATCATAGGAATAGAGGATGTTAGCACATAAACATCACCCTAGCTTGCCTCCTGGGCATGGCAGTGCGATTCCAGTGTTGCCATGCTGTGGCCACGCCAGCAGAACACACTCTCACACCTCAGGGCATGTCTACATGGTCTCCCTTTAGAGAGATGCAACACATGACAGGGATCCCTTTTCTACCCCCTCTCCCTTCTTCTCTCTCTGTCTCTATCTCTCTCTGTCTCTCTCTCTCTCTCTTCCCTTCCCCTACCCGTTCCCTGGATATCGAGACCCCATTAAACTCAACATGGCCTCCTGGCAGTGTGTCAGAGTGTTCCAGCCTTCCACACCCAAAATACTAACAGAGGAAGGAGAAAAACCCCAGCTCAAAGGCACAGAAAATATTTTCAACAAAATCATAAAAGAAAATTTTCCTAACCTAAAGGAGATGCTTATAAGGCACAAGAAGCTTACAGAACACCAAATAGATTGTACCAGAAAGGAAATTTCCATCACTACATAATAATCAAAACACTAAACATACAAGAAAAAGAAAGATTATAAAAATCTGCAAGGGAAAAACAGCAAATAACACATAAAGCTAGACCTATTAGAACTATACCTGACTTCTCAGTGGAGACTGTAAAACCCAGAAAAGCCTGGACAGATGTTCATGTTCTACAAACTCTAAGAGACCACAGATGCTAGGTACAAAATTTTTCAATCACCATAAATGGAGAAAATATGATATTCCATGATAGAGTCAAATTTAAACGATATCTATCTACAAATTCAGTCCTACAGAATTTGCTGAAGGAACACTCCAACCCAAGAAGGTTAGCTACACCTATGAAAACATAGGAAGTAATCTCAAACTAACAAAACCAAAAGAAGTGCCCACACAACACACACACACACACACACACACACACACACACACACACACATTCCCACTTGCCACTACCATCACCATCTATGACAAATTAACAAAAATCCACAATCATTGGTTTGATATCTCTCAATATTAATGGTCTTAATTCACCAATAAAAAGACACAGAGTGACAGAATGCATGGGGAAAACAGGATCCTTCCTTCTGCTACATCCAAGAGATACACCTCAACATCAGGGATAAACATTACCTCAGGGTAAATAAAAGGTTCGAAAAAGATATTCCAAGCAAATGGATCTAAGAAACAAAGTTATATAGCCATTTTAATATCTAACAAAATACACTTCAAACCAAAACTAATCAAAAGAGACAGAAAAGAAAACTACATACTCATTAAAGGAAAAATCCACCAAGATGACATTTCAATTCTTTTTTTTTCTTTATTTATTTTGTATTTCTCAAAAAAACATTAAAATGAATTTAAAATGTTGAAAAGTTAACAATAACTATAAAGAAGATAAAAATCATAAACATGACTTATCAAGGGTGATAATGCAAATAAGATTGCTATACATATATTTACTTTGTGTTCAGGTTTCCCTCTGAATTTTTTTTCCATCCCTGTATATCCTTATTCAAGGTCCCTTCCCCCTCCCACCACATCAGGTCATTTTTCTTTTCCGCAACTCCCCATCCCCTCCCTGGGCAGGGAGTAGACAGTCCTATGGTCCCACTGACCCAATAATGTTTGGATCAGTCTCCACTCTTGGCCAAATCCAGTTTTGTCACCCCTCCCTCAAGAGTGAGTCAGGTGTTCCTATAGTTGAAGTGGGGTCCGAAGGGTCAGTCCAGGGTGTTTCTGATCCCAAGCTGTTCTGTAGTTGTGGTTTGCAGCTTGGGCATGCTTGGCTTTTTTTTCTTGTTTGTTTGTTTAAAGACCACTAATGAGTGAGTACATCCCCTGCTTATCTTTCTGAGATTGTGATACCTCACTCAGGAGGATATTCTCCAAATCCATCCATTTGCCTGCAAATTTTAGGATATAATTTTTTCCTTACTGCTGAGTAGTATTCCATTGTGTAGATGTACCATAGTTTGTTAATCCATTCTTCAGTTGAGGGACATCTAGGTTGTTTCCAGGTTCTTGCTATTACAAATAATGCTGCTATGAACATAGTTGAGCTAATACCTTTGGAGTGTGAATGTGCCTCTTTAGGGTATACACCCAGAAGTGGTATTGCTGGGTTCTTGGAGAGATTATTAATTTTCTGAGAAACGACCATACTGCATTTCAAAGTGGCTGAACAAGCTTACACTCCCAAAAACAATGGAGGAGTGTTCCTCTTGATCCACATCCTCTCCAACATAGGCTGTCATCTGTGCCTTTTATCTTAGCCAATCTAACAGAATTTAGATGGTATCTCAAAGTTGCTTTGATTTGGATTTCTCTGATGGCTAAACATGATGAGCACTTTTTCAGGTGCCTTTCAGCCATTTGTAATTCCTCTGCTGAGAATTCACTTTATACATCTGAACCCCATTTTTTCATTGGGTTATTCAAGGTTTGGGGCTCTAAATTCTTGAGCTCTTTATATACCTTAGAGATCAGTCCTCTATCACTTGTAGGGTTGGTGAAAATCTTTTCCCATTCTGTAGGCTGTCATTTTGTCAATATAATTTTTGGTGGCAACTTGTTTGTATTTCCTTTCTCTAGGGAATTCTTCTGTGGACTTACTGATTGTTTGTGATTTCGTGGGTGTATCTGGGGTCCTTCGGTTGGAGCTTTCCCTCTAATACTCTGTGTAGTGCTGGATTGGTAGATAGATATTCTTTCAGTCTGACTTTGTCCTGAAATACCTTGTTTACTCCATCTATGATGATTGATAATTTTGCAGGGTATAGTATTCTAGTTTGGCAGTCATGCTGTTTTAGCGTCTGTATAACTTCTGACCAAGCGCTTCTAGCTTTCATCGTTTCCATTGAATAGTCAGGCATTATTCTGATGGGTCTGCCTTTATATGTGAGTTGGCCCTTTTCTTTTGCAGCTCTTAAAATTTTTTCTTTGTTCTGTATGTTTTGTGGCTTGATTATAATATGGCGTGCTGACTTTTTTTTGGGATCATATCTATTTGATGTTCTGTAAGCTTCTTGTATCTTTATAGGCATTTCCTTCTTCAGGTTAGGAAAGTTTTCTTCTATGATTTTATTGAAAACGTTATCTGTGCCTTTGAGCTGGTATTCTTCTCTTTCTTCTAATCCTATTATTCTCAAATTAGGTCTTTTCATGGTGTCCCAGATTTCCTGAACATTTGAGTTATGGCTTTTTTAGCTTTACTATTTTCTTTGACTGATATATCTATTTGAGCTACTGAGTCTTCCACTTCAGAGATTCTATCTTCCATCTCTTGAACTCTGTTTGTTATGCTTGTATTTGTGGTTCCAGCTTTTTTCTTCAGGTTTTCTATTTCCATCTTTGCCTCATTTTGTGCCTTTTTTATTGCTTCTATTTCAGCTTTTATTTTAGCTTTTAGTTCAGCTTTTACTTTCTGGCATGTTTCTTTCATAGATTTGTTCATCTCTTCCAATTTTTTGTTTGTATTTTCTTCTATTTCTTTAAGGCTTTTTTTCATATCTTCTTTGAGAGCTTCGATGATCATCAAAAAGGAATTTTTGGTGTTGCTTCCTTCTGTTTCCTCTTCATTGCTCAGTTCAGGTCTTGCATTTGTAAGATCACCACTCTCTTCTGGAGTTACCATGTTGTTCTTTGTATTATTATGTAATTTTTTGCACTGACGTTTGCCCATGGCTTCAGTGGTTCATGATTAGATGGCTCCTGGTCAGTTGTGGCACTTGGGTTTGTGTGCTTCCTGTCACCTCTCTGGTCAGGGTCTGAATCTACCCTTCAGGGACCCCTGTATTTGTCTGTTCACTCAGTTGGATGTGGTGATGGGTAGCTGTGCAAATTCCCTCAGCAGGAGCTGTGGGTATGGTGACAGGGAGAGTTTATCTGCCCGCTCTAGAGTATGCTGGGACTCTGCAGACAGCACTTGGTCCCGGAAGCAGAAACAGAACTGATGGGAGCTCAAGTCTCCCTCCTTGGCTGGGATATAGGCGCTTGGGCCTGGTGACCCCTCTTCACCTCTGGGCGGGGTCTGAATCTGTCCTTCTGGGACCCCTGTAGTTGTCAGTTCCCTCAGTTCGATGTGGCGGTGGGTAGCCATGCAAATTCCCTCAGCAGGAACTGTGGGTATGGTGACAGGCAGAGTTTATCTGCTCCCCCCTCCACCCCGCCGCTCCTGAGTTCACTGGGACTCTGCCGACATTTCATTTTTTAATGTCTATGCCTCAAACATAAATGCACTCAAGTTTATAAAAGAAACACTATTACAGCTTAAATCACATATTAACTCACACATTGATAGTGGGAGACTTCAGTATCCAACTCTCACTAATAAATAGATCATCTAGACAGAAACTTAACAGAAATATTGGGGCTGACAGACATTCTAAACCAAATGGACCTAACAGACATTTACGGAACATTTTACACAAGCACAAAAGAATATATCTTCATCTCAGCACCTCCTAGAACCTTCTCCAAAGTCTCAATAGATACAAGAAGATTATAATAACTCCCTGCATCTCATCGACCACCATAGATTTTGGTGCATTTCAACAGAAAGTTTACAAACTTGTAGAAACAGAACAACTCTCTGAATGAAAAATAGTCAAGACATAAAGGCTTTCTAGAACTCAATGAAAATAAATCCACAATATATGTAAACTTATGAGAAACAGTAAAAGCAGTGATAAGAGGAAAGTTCATAGCACTAAGTGCCCACATTTAAAAAATTGAGAGGGCCTACCAAAATATTTCACCAGGATAGAAGCTGCCTGTGCTGCTGCCATAGGAGGAGTTGTGGCTATAACTGCTGCACCTGCAGCCCTGGGTGCACTTGGCTTCACTGGGGCAGGAATAGCAGCCTCATCCATAACAGCCAACCCGATGTCGTCAGCAGCAATTGCTAATGGAGGTGGAGTTGCAGCAGGAAGCCTGGTAGCTACACTACAGTCAGTGGGGGCCGCTGGACTCTCTTCATCAACCAACATCATCCTGGGCACTGTTGGGGCAGTCCTAGGAGCCTTGTTTTGACTTAAGAGAAGGCAACTCCTCCAGTTGACACCAAAGTAGATAAGCAAGATGAGCTTCCAAAACTTACACTGAAGTCAGAGAACACTTAAAAAAAAATAAATAAAGGTTATATGCTGGTGTCCTTAAAAAAATAAAAAATAAAAAATTGAGAGAAACTTGACAGCACATAGGAAAGCTCTAGATGAAAAGAAGTAATTACAACTAAGGGGAGTAGATGGCAGGAAATAATCAAACTCGGGCTGAAATCAATAAAATAGAAGCAAAGAGAACAATACAAAGAGTCAAAGAAGCAAATCAACAAGATAGACAAACTGTTATCCCAAATAAAAAGACACAGATAGAATATCCAAATTAACAAATTCAGAAATGAAAAGGAAGACATAATAACAGACACCAAGAAAATCCAGAGAATCGAAGGACATACTTTACAAACCTGTACTCAAGCAAATCAGAAAATCTAAAAGAAATGGATAATTATTTTGATAGGTAACACTTACTAAAGTTAAATCAAAATCAAGTAAACAATTTAAATAGACCCATAACCCCTAGTGAAATAGAAGCAGTAATTAAAAGTCTCCCAACAAAAAGGGGGACAAATGGTTTTAGCATAGAATTCTACCAGATTGCTAAAGAGTTAATACCATTACTCCTCTTCTACCAGATTGGTAAAGAGTTAATGCCATTACTCCTCAAATTATTCCACAAAATAGAAACAGAGGGAACATTAGCCAATTAATTTTTAGGGCCACAATTGCCCTTGTTACCCAAACCACACAAAGATTCAACAAAGAAAGAGAATTACAGGCTAATTCCTATGAACACAAATTCTCAATAAAATACTTGTATACAGAATCCAAGAACACATCAAATATCCACCATGATCAAGTAGACTTCATCCCAGAGATGCAAAGATGGATCAGTGAAAATCAGTCCACTACCGTATAAACAACCCGAAAGAAAAAAATCATGATCATCTCATTAGGTGAAGTAAAAGCTTTTGATAGAATCCACCACTTCATGATAGAAGTCCTAGAGAGATTAGCAATGTGAGGGATGTACCTAAACATAATAAAGAAATTATAGCAAGCCTACAGACAACATCAACTTAAATTGGGAGAAACCTGAAGCAATTCCACTGAAATCAGGAACAAGAAAAGGCTGTCCACACTCTCCATACAGATTCAATATAGTACTTGAAGTATCAGCTAGAGTAATCAGACAACTAAAAGAAATCAAGAGGATCCAAATTGGAAAGGAAGAAGTCAAAATATCTTTATTTGAAGATGATATGATAATATATGTAAGTGATTCCACCATGGAACTCTTATAACTGATAAACTCTGTAATTAAAGTAGCTGGATATAGGATTAATTTAAAAAAAAAACAGCTCTCCTATATACACATAAGAGACTGAGAAAGAAATCAAGAAAACAAAACATTTCACAGTACAAATAATATAAAATAGCCTAGAGTAGCTCTAATCAAGCGAGAGACTTGTATGATAAAACTTCAAGTCTTTGAAGAAAGAAATTGAAGACGATATCAGACGATAGAAAGATCTTTCATGCTCACGGGATGATAGGATCAACATAGTAAAAATGGCCATCCTACCAAAAGCAATCTACAGATTCAATGCAATCCCCATCAAAATCCTAACACAATTCTTTATGTACCTTGAAAGGACAATCCTCAACTTCATATGGAAAAACAAAAAGCCCAGGATTGCCAAAAACAATCCTATACAATAAAGGAACTCCAGGAGATATCATCATTCCAGAGCTGTAGTAAATGAAAACCACATATTATTGGCATAAAAATATAATTTTTATCAATGGAATCAAACTGAATATTCAGATATAAATCCAAACATATATTGTCAGTTGATTTTTAGAAAAGACCCCACAAATACACACTGGACAAAAAGACAGCATCTTCAATAAATGGTTCTGGTCAAATTGAATGACTTCATGTACAAGAATACAAATAAATCCATATTCATCACCCTTTATGAAACTCAAGTCCTAGTGAGTCAAAGACCTTAACATAAAACAAGATATACTGAACCTGATAGGAGAGAAAGTAGAGAATAACCTTGAATGCATTGACATTGGAAGAGAATTTTTAAATAGAATGCCAATAGCACAGGCAGTAAGATCAACCATTAATCAATGGGGTCTTACGAAACTAAAAATTTTCTGTCAAGGTCAAGGACAACATCAATTGAACAAAACAGAAGGCTACAGAATTTAAAAAGATATTTACCAATGCACATGTTATAGGGGACTAATATCTTAAGTATATAAAAAAACTCAAGAAACTAGACATCAAATACAATAATAATCAAATAATCCAATTAAAAACGATGTCCAGATCTAAACTGAGAATTCTCAATAGAAAAATCTCAAATGTCAGAGAAATATTTAAAGAAATGATCAACATCCCTTAGCCATCAGGAAAATGCAAATCTAAACAACTTTGAGATTCTATCTTATACCTGTCAGAATAGCTAAGATAAAAAAACACTAGTAGCAGCTCATGCTGGAAAAGATGTGGACAAGGCAAACACTCTTCCATTGTTGGTGAGAGTGCAAACTTGTACAGCCACTCTGGAGATCAATATGGCAGTTCCTCATAAATTGGGAATCCATCTACCTGAAAACCCAGCTATAACACTCTTGGGCATATACACAAACAATGTTCCACCATACCACAAGGACACTTGTGCAACCATCTTTATTTCAGCTTTATTCATAATAGCCAGAAATGTGAAACAACACAGATATTCCTCAACTGAAGAATGGATAAATTAAATGTCATACATTTACACAACAGAGTATTACTCAGCTGGCAAAAAAAGCAACATTATGAAATTTGCAGCTAAATAGATGAAACCAGAAAAATATTATTCTGAGTGAGGTTACTCAGCCTCAGAGAGACACTTCTAAGTGGCTTATAAGTGGCTATTAGCCATTAAATAAATGAAAACCAGGTTATAACCCATAAATCCAAAGAGGTTAGGGAAAGGATTCTAGGAAGAATGTATGGGTCTCCCTGGGATAAAGAAATTGAATAGGTTTTTTTGGGGGGAGTGGGTGGGGAAGGGAGCAGGAGGGATCAGATGGTAGGGGAGATAGGATAAAGAGAGAGAGTGTTGGAAGAGAGCTGAAATTAGGGGTATCTGGGGAGTGGTATGGAAACCTAGTGCAGTAGAAACTTCAGGGAAATCTGTGAAGTTGATCCTAATCAGGACTCCTAGCAATGGAGGATACCGAGTATCAACTGGTCATCTCTTATAGCTAAGCAAGGCTTCTAGTGGAGGGAGTGGGTTGTGTTCAATTAAGTTGTTGACCTAAAGGGTCCCATAGAAATCCCCAAACAACCTGGGCTGTTGATAAGGCAATTCTAAACTTTGGCAAGGGAAGGTATGCTTCAGACTTCCAAAAGTAAAATATAAACACCAACCCAACTACAAAACCTTCGACCTACAATCTGTCTTGCCTGCAGGATGTGCTAGTGCAATGGTAGCACAGAATTTATGAGAATAGCCAAGCAACATCTGATTTGACTTAAGACCCACTCCATGGGAAGAAACCCATACCCGACATTGTTCCAGTAACCAAGAACCAGAGACTAGATAGCCCAGAGACCTAGTATTAAACCAAATAAATAATCAATAAAATAAGTACTAATGATATTCTACTATACTCATAGATCAGTGTCTTATCTAATCATCATCAGAGAAACTTCTTCTGGCAGTAGATAGAAACAGACACACAGCCAGATATTCTGAGGAAAGAGTATAAGTGGGAGGTCCCCATCAAATTTGTCTTCTCAGAGTTCAGAGAATCTCACAGAAGAGAAGACAGAAAGATGATAAAAGCCAGAGGGGATGGAGGACACTAGAAGAACAAGGCCCTCTGAATCAACTAAGCAAGGTGCATATGAGCTCACAAAGATTGAAGCCGCAAATAGGACCCACATAGGTCTACAACAGGTCCTTTGTGTATGTATCATAGCTACTACCTTTGTATTTTTATGAGACTTGTTACCTTATGAGTGAATAGGTCTCTGACTCTTGTGCTTACCCTTGGGACCCTTTTCTTGCTGTTGTGTTGCCATGTCCAACTTCAATATGAAAGTTTTTGCTTCATCTTATATTTTATTTTTTCATGTTTGGTTGCTATCTCTTAGAAGTCTGTTTTTTTCTAATGAGAGGCAGAAAGGCAGTGGATCCAAAAGGGAGGGAAGGTGGGGAGGAACTGGGAAGTATAGAGGGAGGGAAAACTGTAATCAGGATATATTGTATGATAGAAGATTCTATTTTCAGTTTAAAAAAAATAAAAAAAGAGAAAGGCTCTTTCAGGTCAAGCATGCTAAGTTGGGGAAGTGACAACTGTACTTGGCAATATGGAGTTTATCAGGGACTGAGGACAGTCTCTAATTTCAATTGGATCACATGAGGGGGAAATGTAGAGCAGTTTGGTATGAGCATCCTTTGAAGAATTCCTCTGAGAAGTGACCAGATGGAGGGGATATGTGGATCTACGGAAGACAGTAGATATTAGAACATAAGGATAAGTTTATAGAAATGGTCCAGAAATGGGTTCATTAAAGAATCAAACAGAACAAAGAACTAAGCTTCAGGGCTGGGGATCTAGCTCAGTAGCAGAACATTTGCCTTCCATATACAAAATACTAAATTCAAACCCCAGTACTAGAAAAAAATAAGTCCACACAATTGGGCAACCAAACTAAGCATGTATGTTAATAAATTATAAAGCACTAAAACATGGAAATTCATGAGTTTTTTATCAATAATAAATAAATGAATATATAAATAAATAGGGGAGACAGTATGGCTCTTGCCTAGACTAGATATAGTTAGAAAAATCATTATTTTCTACCATCACATTAAAGATTGATTAGGCAAAAGTCATCACTAAAGCTAGAGGGAAGTATTAATGAGGAGCACAACATTTGTGTCTTTCCAAAGCTTGCTGATTTTAAAGGAAAAGACAGTAACTGTGACTATCCAATGAGAGAATGATACAACATCTTCACTGCATGGTCACAATTATTATCACCAATAAGGAGGAGATTGGTAACATGAGTCTCCAAGATGCCACGTTCTGAGAAGGACATATCACCTATGTCTGATGACAAGAAACACTAGATAAGTATAAATTTCATCCTTAAAAAGATGGAGCTAGGAAGATTGCTCAGTTAGTAGGGTGCTTTCCTAGCATGCACAATTTCCTGGGTTCAATCCCCATTTAAACCAGGTCTGTTGGTGGCACACACCTATAATCTCAACACTTGGGACAGGATGTGAAGGCAGAAGGGTAAGAAATTCACGATCATCTTTAGCAACATCCTGCATTCTAGGCCAGTTAGATATACATGCGACCCATAAACAAGTAAATAAATAAATGAGAAAGAGTGGTTTTTGTATTCATCATAAGTATCATTGTCCTTTAAAAGATATAAAAAGGTTTATGTGATGGCACGTGCCTTTAATTACAGCACTTGGGAGGCAGATCTCTGTGAGTTTCAGACCAATAGGTCTACCATGTCTTTCAAAAAGAAAGAGAAGAGGAGAAGGGATGGAGGGATGGAGGGAGGGAGGAGGGAGAGAGGGAAGGAGGGAAGGGAAAGACTGGAAAAATAATACAAATTAAAAAGGACTAAGAGACAGGACAAGTAAATGCAATAATAGCAGTCCTATTGTAGTAGAAGGAAAAGTTGTTATATAGTATTTCATTATGTATAGTGTCAAAATTGAAATAGAACTAGTAGATTAGGTAACACTATCTTACCAGTGTTAAACCTACCAAATTGATAGCAGCATTGTGATCATGTAAAATAATATTCTTGTTAGGAAACTCACTTAAGTATTTGGGAGTAAAGGGCCTCAGAGTCTGTAACTTATTTTCTAGTGGTTCAGAAATAAATGTGTATGAAAGAGTAAGAATGCAAAAGATAAGAGAAAGGGGGTAAAATATTAGCTTTTAAAAACCCCAGATAAAGGGTACACTGGCATTCTTTTTTTTCCTGTTTTCCAGAGCCAAGAAAAGACATTGCTGTGTTACAACAGTGGCATGGCATCTCATTCACAGTTTCACAGTAATGTCAGGGAATGCTGTGAGTATATCTACAAATATGAGTGTGTTGGGAGTTTGGATGGTACAGATATGAAGAGATTCCTGTCTTGTGAGCTCAAGTCAAGTGCAAAGAAAAATAAAAGAAAATGTAAAACAGTTCTTCTGGAGCATTAGAAAGCAAAATCAGTGCACAGTAAGATTGCTAGGTAGTACTGTGGACTCCTGGAGGTTTGCTAAGGTTAAAATTGGCCCCGGACATTACTACTTAGTTTTTAAAGTCCTCACATGACCCTAACAGGTAGCCAACTTTCAGAAGCACTGTGCCAAGGCAAAGCTTCACTACCCCAGTTCTATGATATATGGGCAGAGGACATTCTAAATTAGGGGTAACCTGTACGTTATAGGATGTTCAGCAGCATCTATAGCCTCTACCTATATGCTAGTTAGGACAACAAAAATTATCTGCAGACATTGTCAGAAATCACTCCATGTTGAGAACCACTACACTAAAGATCAAAAGACAGAACTATAAATAAATAAAAAGTAGGAATTGTTCTCATTCCATCATGGGTTCCACGGACTCAGGTCATCGGGCTTGCCCACCAAGCACCATTACTTGCTGAGAACTCTTGCTTCTGCTAAGAGCACCGTTAAGCACACAGGCTTCAGAATCAAAACCCAGATCTACTACTTGTCTTACATATAGTTACAGACTAGGTACTGAATTTCTCTGGGACTCAATTTTCTCTTCTATAAAATAATAAGATTGTTGCCTCAGGTAGCTGGGAAGATTAAATGACCTTGTAGGAACACAGCAGAAAGAGTGTGCCCACTGGGCAAATAGCAGCCATCAGCCATCATTGTTTCTATTGCAGAGTCAGAAATGTAGTGGCTACCAGAGGGGTGTCTGCCAGTTAATGAGCAGCTTCCCGTCGAGTGCTTCTCACCCTTCTAATGCTGCAACTCTTCTACAGCACCTCATGTTGTGCTGACCCCAACCATAAAATTATTTCATTGCTGCTTCATAACTGTAATTTTGCTACTGCTATAAATCAAAATGGAAATAACTGATATGCAGTGTAGTGGGAATTGAGAGTTTACCCAGAGAAGTGCTTGTGACATCAAGAAGCCAGACCCCAATGGGGAGTGGCCAGAATTGTTGCTTGCTCTCTTGGTTCCTGGTTCCCTGGTTCCTTGGTTCCTCGGGAGAAGGCGGGCCTCCCCCACACCCCCCGCGGGGGGTCCTGTTTTCTGCTAGAAGCGCTCTTGTATTTGTAAGTTCTCTCTCCCTAATAAATATTAATTCCTTGTATGATGAATCAGCTGTGATTAATTATAGCTATAATGCAGGATATCTGATATGCGATCTCCAGAGGGGTCTTGACCCATAAGTTGAGAACTACAGTCCTATAGAATACTCAACCTAAAGAAAATTCCACACTAACCTTGCTCAGAAGGATATAGCATATTGAATTTCTCTCAGGATCAATATCTCCTTTCTTATAGGTAGGCATGATTCTGAACCTTTGTGCAGTCATTTAACATTCAACACATATGTTATGAGTACCTCCTATGACCCACTAGTATTATAGAGCCTGACAACAATGAGAAAAATACATAAACTTCTTGCCCTTTTGAAACTTACATTCTGTCAAGGGGAAAGGTGTGGAATCAGTAGACAAACTGATTTAATAATCGAATTATAGGTAATCAATATTATTATCACTAAGATCCAAGGTGGGATAAGAGCAGGGTTAGGTGAGACTGATGTTTAGAAGGAAGGTTTGAGAATACGCTAGTGAAACCCTGAAACAAGTTACGGGACTATCTGATAAAATGATGCTCCGTGCAGGAAGCACAGCACAGGCAAGAGCTGACAGGCAGGCAATTGTGTGGTTTAGATGAGAAAACAGTGTGGTGGCAGCCAGTGTGCTTGCAGAAGTACGAAAAGAAAACAGATAAAGGAGGCTACAATGGGCATCTAGAGATTGATCCTAACTGTGGTAGGAAGCCATGAGAGAGTTATGTGCTATGGAATTATAAGACTGCTTTTACTGGCTAGTCTGTGGGGTCAAGAATGAACTCTGGTTTAGAGTTACATGATTACTAGAGAAAAAAAATCTGTGTAGTTGCCTCTGGATATCTCACCTTATATCACAGCATGAGTTAATAAAAAAAAATTAATGTATCCTCGATACAAACCAGTAGAACCCAGTGAATTTAAAAATTTTTAAATAAATTTAAAAATTATTTATTATTATTTTGCATGTGTTTCACTCTGTTGTGGTATGTGTATATGTAAGAGAAGAGAAGGAGGGAAAGAAGGAGAGAGAGAGAGAGAGAGAGAGAGAGAGAGAGAGAGAGAGAGAGAGAGAGGATAACTGCCTGGAATGGGTTCCCTCCTTCCACTGTGGGTTCCAAGAACTGCATTCACATCATCAGGCTTGCATAGAAATCACCTTTATTTACTGAGAAATCTCGCTGGTCTCATTTCTGCTTTATAAAGCAGTACTTTATACTGTGCCAGGAAATCATATGAGAGCACGATGAAAACAACTTAGAAGATCACGGTCATGGGGAAATGAAAGAGGACAGAAGGGAGAGAATGGAAAATACTAGAATATAATACATATACTTTTAGAGATTTTGCTTCAATTATACACAGATATACTTGAACTGAAGTTAAATATAAAATACATTTTCAATGAAAATGGTGGCCAAGGAAGTTTGAAAATTACCACAAAGCTATTGTGTTCATACACGTGTATGGTTAAAACAGCCACTTTATTTCCTCCCTCACACACTGTGCCCAGCATACATTCATGAGAATATTATTAAAATTCCCCATGGTTCCCTCACAATCTTTCTAAATAAAGTCACTTGATGTAATTCTATATGAACTTCTCCAAGCAAATCAATATTGAACCCCTAAAGTCAGAAAGATGAACTCACTGCAAACCTGTTTGTTAGGTCTTCAGTAAGTAAAATAATTCCAAGTACTACAAGAAAAATTCAAATTAAATTCAGACTTTTAACAAGCTAAAAGTGTTAAGAAATGTTCCAAAGATAAGAGTAGCCACTAGAACTTTACAACAAAATAGAACAAGTCAGAAACTGCTACCCAACATTATTGTAGAAGGAAGTCAGGCTACTGAGACAGAATATGCCGAGGTAAAAAATATTAGGAGTTAATCTCTTAATTATTGTCATTCAAAGACAATTTGATGATGGACCTTGAAAAGTCTAGAAAAAGCAACTGAAAAACTACCAAAAAATAAGTTTCAGCAAGATGGCTTGAATGTAAAATAAATCTCTATGAAAATTAAATAGCTTTCTTACTTGACAGGATAGAAATTAGAAGATGAAAGAGGGTTGGAGGGAGCACTGGCACAAGTTTTTAAAGCAGCAGATATTACAAACAAAAAAGCAATCTAGAAATTTACCTTTAAAATGCACAAGATAGTTGAGGCTATTGTTCAGTTAGTTAGTAGCACGCACGCTTGCATAGCGTGTGAGAACACGGGTTCTGTTCCCAGCTCCATTATAGCCTCCATGCAGTGACTCGCACTTGGAATCTCAGCTTAGGAGGTAAAGACAAGAATATCAAAAGTTCAAGAGTATACGCATAGCTATATACTGAGTTCAAGTTTGAAGCTAGCCATGGATACATGAGTCTCATAAGAAAAAAAAAAAAAAAACTTTGAAAGGCCAACAGTATAGTATCAGAGTAAGAGAGTCACATTGATAAATGGAACACAATAGAAGAATTGAAATGAACGCACACATGTAGTCCATTTGTTACAAAGGAGTCAAGAGGATATATGGAGAGGGAGAAGAGTTTTTAACTAATGATTTGCAACTGGATATTTATATGTAAAAGCAAATCTTAATAAAATTAGCAATGAATTCATGAACACACACACACACACACACACACAGAGAGAGAGAGAGAGAGAGAGAGAGAGAGAGAGAGAGAGAGAGCAATAATAAATTTAGAAGAAAAGGGAGAAAATTTTAGTGATCTTGGGGTAGACAAATATTTTAGGCTTGTTACTAAAATGCTATCCATAAAAAATACAGCTTGATGAATTAGACTTAATCAAAATTAAAAAGTTCTGCTCTCCAAACTAAACTCACTAACAAAATTAAAAGCTAATGTACCATGCATGTGTCTGACAGAGAAACTGCACCTTATTATGTAAAGAACAATTATGATTCAAAATGCAAACACTACAAAGAGATAAAAAGAACAGACACTTTACACAATATCTACCCATAGCCAAAGTATAAAGCAGAGCAATCTAAAGCCACAAGTAGATGCCATTAGAGAACC
Organism: Sigmodon hispidus; assembly: GCA_004025045.1. Taxonomy (NCBI): domain Eukaryota; kingdom Metazoa; phylum Chordata; class Mammalia; order Rodentia; family Cricetidae; genus Sigmodon; species Sigmodon hispidus. Next base: position 4,354 of record PVIH01024841.1, on the reverse strand, counting down.
ACAAGTGCAACTAAAAACAAAAGCAAAACCCATCAAGGATATAAGTGAAAATAAGGTCCTAGTATTTTAGTCAGAAATGTACAATGCCATAACCAGTAGGCTGTGATATAATGCATGTATGCTTGTGTGTGTGTGTGTGTGTGTGTGTGTGTTAAGATAATAACTAGGAAAGATACAGTGATGTACTCAAAACATAACATAAATAAAATAAGATGGAGTGACCCAGCTGTTTCTCTAAAAGGCAAAACAAAACAAAACAGGAGCAATGGCAAGCTCTTATAATTAATAACGACTTGAGACAATGGTGCTTTCAATGTACAATTAAAAACAAACATCTGCAAAAAGTAAAATAATAAAATAAACCAATAATACTAAGCATCTGCACTTCTCATTCATCAATGGCAGGAAAACAAAAAGGACAACCTGAGCTGGGAATGGGAGTGAGTGGTGGAGCACTCAGCATGTGTGAGTAGGAGTGAGTGAGTACTCAGCATGTGTGAGGCCCTAGGCCCATTCCCAACTACCACAAAACGAAAGAACAAACAAACAAAATGATATAACCACTCTGGAAAAGTTAAGCAAGTTCTTAAAAATAAAGTGAGCTTACCACTCAAAACAGCAACCTTACTTTTAAATATTAAACCAAGTGAAATGAAAATGTATATCCACGCATTGTGGAACCATCCAGAGTGGACAGTTTGTCTTATGAGAAACTGTTCTGCTTCTGATGCCATTAGTCTTGCTTTTGTCCCAAGAAATAGCTGTACATATTCTTCACCTGCTGCTCCTTAGTTCCAACTTGGTCTTGCCAGAAATAGAGTTTATCAAAGTCCATTTGCTATAATGTAATATTGTATGACTTAAGATAAATGGAGGACTAGGAATTATTTGTTTTGTTTTTCTCTGGTCTAGGATGTCACACCATCAGCCATTATTCTGGTTGTCTGATATTCCAAATAAAGTTTATATCATTAACAAAAAAAAAAAAAAGAAAATGTATATCCACACAAAATGCTATCTGTGGATATTTATATTGGCTTTATTCATAACCATCAAGAGTTGATGAGTGGATAAAGTATGGAATACCACTCAGGAATTCTAAGAACAAATAATGGGAATAATCATCAACAGATAAAAATCTCAAATGTATTATCAAGTAACAAAAGTTAGACTCAGAGCATATGATTCTATTCATGGAACAGTATAGAAAACACAAAATTATAAAGACTGTCATGGGAGAAGTTGAATCGAAAGAATCAATAGGGATGTTTCAGGGGTGATGGAGTTCTATATTTTGATATGGTGATAGTTACACAACTATGTGTATTTTTAGAAACTTACATTAAAAGGATAATTCTTTGTAAATAAGTTATACTTCAATTTAAAAAAATATGACGCAGACTGAAGAATTAAGTAGATTTATAAAATGGAAGTGTTCACCAGAATCTTTTAGGAGATTTATTTTATGATTTTTTTCCCAACAAACGTTTTAACTACACCATCTCCCACTATGCCCCAGAAGTAAATAAGTTTCACACAGATTGAAGAATTATGTGTTTTTAAAACCATAAACATTTAAAAAGAACATTTGTTCTTGATATAAGTACCTTTCCCAGACATATGTTGATCAGGCATATGTTGTGATGTCCCCCACCTCCCTGAGTCCTTAGAATGACTGCACCAGCCATGGAAAATGAGCTTCTTTGCTGCCTTTCCATAACACCTGAGCAAACTTACTTTGCCATTTCTGGAAGGCACTTCATGGTACCAAAAACAGTGGATTTCCTGGCCAAACCCACCAATGAATTTCCATTTCTCTGACGTTTACTCCCTCTGCTAAGCAGACTCATATCCATAATTAGTTGCATTTTTTTTCTTTTTGTATTTCTAACATTTTTTTTCTCCAGAAAAATACACACACCTGCAATCTGTGGGGGTTTGAGGCAAAAATGATTCACACACAGAACACTGATGCTGACCCTACATTTGCTCAATGTCTTGCAGTAGCTAGCCCCACTTAATGAAAGTCACCTTGCAGGGATGTGGGAATGATAAAAGCAGAAGGGAATCCGATCAGGGCTGGCATGGTGCTGAGGCCATGGAAAACAATATCCCTGAATAGCTACAAATTTTTGGCTGCTTTTGTCTTCCACCTTTGCATTTGACCCATGCAAGCAGTTAAACATAGTGATGTCTAGTTCATTCTAGATCTCACTTAAGCAAAATTTTATGAGCCATTAAAGATTCCCCCAAATGATTTGGAAACAGCACACACTTTTTCAGTTGACTTCTAGATTGTTTTGATGCCAAACTTAATTGTATCGTGTATTAACAAACTCTTTTTTAACTTTTTTTTGTGTGTTTTTGAGACAGGGTCTCATGTAGCCAAGCTGACCATATCACACTACATAGCCAAAGATGACCTTGAACTCCTGATCCTACTGTCTATACTTTCTCTGAGCTACTGTTATAGATGGGCACAGCCATAATCAAGCTCCTTTAAAAATAATGATGCTCTTAATGTATTGTTAATCATTGATATTAACAACAAATAAAAGCAACAAATTATGCCATACCATGAATGGCTAGGGTTCCACACACATAAACTTATCTAAGTTAGCCAAAGAGATGTTCAGAAAAATCAGAATAACTGCAGAAAGTAACCTAATAATCCTTTTCTCATTACCAACCAGTTTGAACCCTAATCAGACACGGTTCTGCTATTAAGACAGAATCCACTACATAATTTGTGGAGCCCAGAACAAGATAAAAACTGGAGATTCTTTGATTAAAAGAACGTGAAGCGTTATCTCAGCATTAAACCAAGTGAATGTAGCAAGTGGATGAAGCCAGAGGCTTTGTCATAGGAGCCTCTCGTTGCCTAGAAAGTTGGTAAGAAAAGTAAAATATTTCACTATTAGTCCAGTAGCAATTGATTAACCTTTTTATAGTATGTATCCGGGTTAGAGATGGGGTTGGGAAGTCTTAGGAATTTGTCTTCTCTCCCAACCTCCCATTTTTCTTTAGCTTTTTAGGCTGGTGAACAAAAAGCAGTTCTGTAGAGCCAGCCAAAAAGTGTGGTCCATAAGCAGCAGTACCATCTGAGAGCTTGGGCAGAAACGCAGACTCAGACTCTTGGGTCCCACCCCAGACCGACTGAATCAGAATCTCAGTTTTAAAAGCTCCCTGGGGGGATTCATACATTTGTGCCAGGCCAGACGGTGGTGTGTTCTCTCTCTCTCTCTCTCTCTCTCTCTCTCTCTCTCTCTCTCTCTCTCTCTCTCTCTCTCTCTCTCTCTCTCCCTCTCTCATATGGTTCTGGAGTTTTGAAACCCAAGCTCCAATGGAAACGTGTATACCCCAAGACTACTAGCCTCTTTTCATCTGATAACCATCGTTTGTTTCTGAGATGCACCTGAGGCTACTTGTTCTGGGCCATGCCTATTGGTGTTGTGCCCAGCCGTCCTATGTCCTAGGCACATCTACATTCCTTCAGTGTCGTCGTACCCACTTGCCAGACCCAGTAAACCGAGTCCCCGGGAAATCCCGTGTCAGCAGATCGCTCTCAGAAATAAGGCTCATGGTTCCTTTGCCCAGAAGAGTAGGGAGGGTTTGAGATCATTTAAAGCTTAGCGATTCGCAGGCTTCCCCCGGATATCTTTGCCCCTTTCCGACCACAGGCACTTTCAAACTTTGGGATCGCTTTGCCTCTGCCTTTCAAGACGGCCCTGGAGCTCCAACTCAAAGCCACCAACCCAGCGAGGGACATAGCCATCGAACCCACCGGAGCCCGTCGCCCGTCGTCGGCTCAGCAGCTGAGGTCTTAGGACCCCCAGAGGTTCAGATCTCCTTTCTTGGCGCCACAGACTTACCTGCGAGTTCCGGAGAGCGGCTGGCTGCTGGCGCCCTCGCGCCCTCCTTTTCCCCTTTCCGTCGGGCCGCGTCCCTCCTCCTCCCTCCCGCGGGCTGGGCGCCGCCCCCGCGGCTCTCGGACCACTCGCCCTCTCCCTTTGCAGCTGCCCTGCCCGGCGTGGCGCAGCGGGCGCTCGGCGTGGCGGGGCTGGGCGTGGAGGTGGGGAGCAGGCGGGGCGTTGACACCGGGAAGCAGCCCCGCGGGGAGCTTCAGCCTTGGCAGTGGGGAACCCCTGGGTTGCTGAGCGGCCACTCCGGGTGCTCTTCCCTACTGCAGCCGCTTACCTATAGGGATCTCCTTGATCACCAAAGGCCTAGTCCCTCTACTTTGAGCGGGATAGGTGGGAACCCTAGCCCTTTGCCAGAATATTCCTGAATGCAGAAACCAGACCTCCCCAGAGGGGCTGGGTGTGGATTGGAGACACTGGTAAAAGAGAAACAT
>PVIH01024840.1:0-21890 GCA_004025045.1 Sigmodon hispidus | reverse complement strand
TTGAATGTTTTGGGCCTCTTTGTCAAAGATCAGGTGTTCATAGGTTTTTGGGTTAATGTCTGGATCCTCAATTCTATTCCATTGGTCCACAAGTCTGTTTTGATGCCAGTACCAGGCTGTTTTTATTACTGTAGCTCTATAGTATAGCTTGAAGTCAGGGATGGTGATACCTCCTGAGGTTCTTTTGTTGAGTAAAATTGTTTTGGCAATCCTGTCTTTCCTGTTATTCCAAATGAAATTGAGTATTGTTCTTTCAAAGTCCAAAAAATATTGTGTTGGTATTTTCATAGGCAGTGCATTGAATCTGTAGATTGCCGTTGGGAGAATTGCCATTTTTACCATGTTGATCCTACCAATCCAGGAACATGGGAGAGCTTTCCATTTTCTGATATCCTCTTCAATTTCTTTCTTCAGTGATTTAAAATTTTTGTCAAATAGATCTGTTACTTCTTTGGTTATAGTTACTCCAAGGTGTTTAATACTATTTGTAGCTAATATGAAGGGTAATGTTTCCCTTATTTCTTTTTCAGCTCTTCTATCTTTAGTGTATAGAAGGGCTACTGATTTCTTTGAGTTAATCTTGTATCCTGCTACATTGCTGAAGGTGTTTATCAGCTGTAGCAGTTCCTTGGAAGATTTTTCTGGGTCACTTATGTATACAATCATATCATCTGCAAATAGAGATAGCTTCACATCTTCTTTTCCAATTTGTAAGCCCTTAATCTTTTTTCATTCCCTTATTGCTTTAGCTAAAACTTCCAGAACTATATTGAATAGATAAGGGGAGAGAGGACATCCTTGTCTAGTTCCTGACTTTAGTGGGATTGATTTGAGTTTTTCTCCATTAATTTTGTTACTGGCTGTCGGCTTCTTGTAAATGGCCTTAATTATATTTAGGTATTCTCCCTGTATTCCTGATCTCTCCAGGGCTTTAATCATAAAGCTGTGTTGGATTTTTTCAAAGGCTTTTTCTGCATCTAAGGATATGATCATGTGGTTTTGTTCCTTTAGTTTGTTTATATGATGGATAACATTTACAGTTTTTCATATGTTAAACCAGCCCTGCATTTCTGTGATGAAGCCTACTTGGTCATGGTGGATGATATCTTTTATGCATTGATGTACACGGTTTGCCAAAATTTTGTTGAGAATTTTCGCATCAATATTCATGAGGGAAATTGGTCTGTAATTCTCCTTCTTTGTTGTGTCTTTGAGTGGCTTGGGTATTAGGGTGATTGTGGCCTCATAAAAGGAATTTGACAATATTCCTTCAGTTTCAACTGTGTGTAGTTTGAAGAGTAACGGTAGTAATTCTTTTCTGAATGTCTGGTAGAATTTGACACTGAAGCCATCTGGACCAGGGCTTTTATTTTTGGGGAGGTTTTTAATAACAGTTTCAATTTCCTTAATGGTTATAGGCCTGTTTAGGTAATTAATCTGATCTTCATTTAATTTTGGTAGATGGTACCTGTCCAGAAAGCTGTCCATTTCTTCTAGGTTTTCCATTTTTGTGGAATACAGATTTTCAAAATATGACCTGATAATTCTCTGTATTTCCTGGGGGTCTGTTGTTATGTCCCCCTTTTCATTTCTGATTTTGTTGATTAGGACACTCTCTTTCTGTTTTTTGATTAGTTTGGCTAAGGGCTTATCTATCTTGTTAACTTTCTCAAAGAACCAACTCCTCGATTTGTTAATTCTTTTTATTGTTCTTTTTGTTTCAGTTGTATTGATTTCAGCTCTAAGTTTGATTATTTCCTGTCATCCTTTCCTTCTAGGTGAGTTCTCTTCTAATTGTACTAAGGCTTTTAGCTGCTCTGTTAGGTCTCTAGTATGGGATTTCTCAAGGTTTTTCATATAGACATCTATCACTATGAATTTTCCTCTCAAGACTGCTTTCATTGTATCCCACAAATTTGGATACGTCGTAGATTCATTTTCATTGAATTCTAGGAAGACTTTGATTTTTTTCTTAATTTCTTCCTTGACCCAAAGATGGTTCAGCTGATTGATGTTTAGTTTCCATGAGTTGGTAGGCTTTCTTTGGGTTTTGATGTTGTTGAACTCTAACTTTAGGCCCTGGTAGTCCGATATGTTACAAGGGATTATTTCCATTTTTTTGTATCTGCTGATGTTTGCTTTATGACCAATTATGTCGTCAATTTTGTAGAAAGTTCCATGAGGAACTGAGAAATATGTATATTCCTTTGCCTTTGGGTGGAAGGATCTGTAGATATCTATGAAATCCATTTGCATCATAACCTCATTTAGACTCCTTATTTCTCTGTTGAGGCTCTGTCTGGATGATCTATCCAGGGTTGAAAGTGGGTTATTGAAGTCTCCCATGATTAGGGTGTAAGAATTGATGTGGGATTCGAGCTTTAGTAATATTTCTTTTACATATGTAGGTGCCCCTATATTAGGAGCATAAATATTTAAGATTGAAATCTCCTCTTGACCAATCTTTCCTTTGATGAATAAGTAGTGACCATCTTGGTCCCTTTTAATTGCTTTTAGCTTAAAGTCTACTTTGTTAGATATTAGGATTGCAACCCCTGCTTGTTTCTTAGGACCATTTGACTGGAAAATCTTTTCCCAACCCTTTATTCTAAGCCTGTGTCTGTCTTTGCAGTAGAGGTGAGTTTCTTTGTAGGCAACAGAAGGATGGCTTCTGTTGTTGTATCCATCTTGTTAGTGTGTGACGTTTTATAGGAGAGTTGAGACCATTGATATTAAGGGAAATTAGTGACCATTGATTCATATTTCCTGCCATGTTTGGTGGCAACTTGTTTGTATTTCATTTCTCTAGGGTATTCTTCTATGAGCTTATTGATTGTTTGTGATTTCATGGGTGTATCTGAGGTCCATAGGTTGGAGTTTTCCCTCTAATGCCCTCTGTAGTGCTGGATTGGTAGATAGATATTCTTTCAGTCTGGCTTTGTCCTGAAATACCTTGTTTATTCCATCTATGGTGATTGATAATTTTGCAGGGTATAGCATTCTAGTTTGGCAGCCATGCTGTTTTATCGTCTGCATAACTTCTGAGCAAGCCCTTCTAGCTTTTATCATTTCCATTGAATAGTCAGGCATTATTTTGATGAGTCTGTCTTTCTATGTGAGTTGGCCCTTTTCTTTAGCAGCTCTTAAAATTTTTTCTTTGTTCTGTATGTTTTGTGGCTTGATTATAATGTGGCGTGCTGACTTTTTTTTGGGATCATATCTATTTGGTGTTCTGTAAGCTTCTTTTATCTTTATATGCATTTCCTTCTTCAGGTTAGGGAAGTTTTCTTCTATGATTTTATTGAAAGCATTATCTGTACCTTTGAGCTGGTATTCTTCTCCTTCTTCTATTTCTATTATTCTCAAATTGGGTCTATTCATGGTGTCCCAGACTTCCTGAACATTTTGAGTTATGGCTTTTTTAGTTTTACTATTTTCTTTGGCTGATATATCTATTTGAGCTACTGAGTCTTCCACTTCAGAGATTCTATCTTCCATGTCTTGAACTCTGTTTGTTATGCTTGTATCTGTGGTTCCAGCTTTTTTCTTCAGGTTTTCTATTTCCATCTTTGCCTCATTTTGTGCCTTTTTTATTGCTTCCATTTCAGCTTTTAGTTCCTGGCATGTTTCTTTCATAGATTTGTTCATCTCTTCCATTTTTTTGTTTGTATTTTCTTCTATTTCTTTAAAGCTTTTTTTCATATCTTCTTTGAGAGCTTTGATGATCATCAAAAAGGAATTTTTGGTGTTGCTTTCTTCTGTTTCCTCTTCATTGCTCAGTTCAGGTCTTGTATTTGTAAGATTGCCACTCTCTTCTGGAGTTACCATGTTGTCCTTTGTATTATTATGTAATTTTTTGCACTGATGTTTGCCCATGGCTTCAGTGGTTCACGATTAGATGGCTCCTGGTCAGTTGTGGCACTCGGTTTTGTGTGCCTCCTGTCACCTCTCTGGTCAGGGTCTGAGTCTGTCCTTCAGATGAGCGAGCAGATGTTGGCTTGCTCAGTTCGAGGTGGTGGTGGGTAGCCGTGCAACTTCCCTCAGCAGGAGCTGTGGGTATGATGACCTGCAAATTTTATCTGCCCCTGCTCCAGAGTGCGCTGGGACTCTGCAGACAGCACTTGGTCCTGGGAGTGGAACTGAAAGCTATAGGAGCTGAACTCTCCCTCCCAGGCTGGGATATAGGAGCTTGGGCCTGGTGACCCCTCCTCATCTCTGGGCGGGGTCTGAGTCTGTCCTTCAGATGAGCGAGCAGATGTTGGCTTGCTCAGTTCGAGGTGGCTATGGGTAGCTGTGCATCTTCCCTCAGCAGGAGCTGCGGGTATGGTGCCCTGGAGATTTTATCCACCCCTGCTCCAGAGTGCGCTAGGACTCTGCAGACAGCACTTGGTCCCAGGAGTAGACCCGGGAGCTATGGTCCTTGAGATGTTAAATCAGGATGATCCAGACTTCCAAACCTACGCAGGCTACATAGTAATTAAGCTTCAAAAGAGCTGGCTGTTAAGACCTTATTTCAAATAAATAAATATTTTAAATGTGACTGAGCAAATTCTCAGCATACATGAGCTTGGAAATTTCCAAAACTCATGAGACATCTTACTAAGTAGCTATGTCAAAAACACCTAGAATAGGATAACTCATAAGTTTGGAGAATATATCTTCTTTTTTTTAATTTGGTTTCCCATGAGCCAGTGGATGTCACCACATTCATACATATATGCACAGCAGTCATCAGATATATTGGCTTATCAACATAAAAATGTCATAAAGGTAGGTAAAAGGCATTTAGGAGGGGATACATGGGAATCATAGCAGGTATGAAGTTACACGAGATCATATTTCAATGCATGCTTGTATTCTTTTAAAATACTGTTTAAATAATAGTAATAACATTGTTTCTGTTAGTTAAAACTATTTTTTATTTATTATTACAATAAAGTTATATTTTTTATCTGTGTATACCCTTGTTCAAGTTCCCTTCCCCCTTCCACTCCTTCCAGTCACTCTCTCTTCTCCACATCTCTTTATCTCCTCCCCAGCAAGGACAGAAGGTCCCAAGATCCCAATGTGGCTTAGTTCAGCATCCACTCCTGACAGATTGACAGACCCAATTTCCTCACCCCAACATCAAGACTGGGTCAGAAGTTCCTCTGGAAGGAGTGGGATCCAAGGTCCTGGTCCAAGGTATTTCAGATCCCAAGCTGTTCAGTGTTTGTGGTTTGCAGCTTGGACATGCTATGCTTTTTGCTTTTGTGTTTAGAGTCCACTAATGAGTGAGTATATCCCCTGCTTATCTCTCTGGGTTTGTGATACCTCACTCAAGAGGATATTCTCCAAATCCATCCATTTGCCTGCAAATATTAGGATATCATTTTCTTATGCTTATCTCCATGTGTAGATGTACCACAGTTTGTTAATCCATTCTTCAGTTGAGGGGCTTCTAGATTGTTTCCAGGTTCTTGCTATTATGAATAATGTTGCTATGAACATAGTTGAGCTAAAGCCTTTAGAGTGCAAATGCGCATCTTTAGGGTATACACCCAGTAGTGGTATTTCTGGATCCTTAGGGAGATGGATTTCAAGTTTTCTGAGAATTATAGTGTTGTACAGCAAGAAATAATATTCAGATTTGGATGCAAACTATATGAATTACAAGCAACAGTGCTGGGCACTATTGAATAAATGAATTTAATATGAAACTGGAAGCTGATGATTTTATCCCTTATTTTTAGATATTTCTAAGTGTATTAAATATGATTTTACAAAGATGATAAAAATGTAATGATATCATTGCTTCAAAGAAGCATGTTGAACAAAAATGTAACTGGGAAATTATAGTAACACTATTGGTGAAAATCTGTGAGAAAGATTAAAATGCTCCAATTTCCTCTAATCAGCATTTTCAGTGAAAATGAATACAATTGGTTGGAATATATGCAGCCTTTTGACACTTAGAAGAAAAACAAAATGTTATTAAAGCCTTTTGTTATATGTCTTATATATTTATGGTATAATTTAATTATGAATTATGGTAATGATTTATATAAAACTGTAATTGATAATCGCCACTAATTTCTTTGGTCCTAATTCATTTAACAATAAAATTTCTACTACTTTTTCTTGTTTTATTGCTGATGATTTTTACTTACAGAAAATTTCCTGTAAAAGTATTTCTAAGACAAAAGTATTTCATGCATTATGAGTCCATAGAATTGTGGGTATAGTTGAATTTTTCATTTGTAAGTACATAATAAAATATTCTAATACCAGGAAAAAAATTCTTCTTTGTTAGTAGCTAGCTGTTTTCTCATTGTGATTTCATTTAACTGTGCTTTTCTTTTGAATGAAGCTAAAGGTTTCACTTTAAGGGCTCTACTATCAAGGCTTATTTAACTGTCAAAACCTAGCTTCCTAGTATCATAGCACTATGGGTTAGTATTTTAACACTGAAGGTGGAAAGGATGACATACCAAGTCTATGAAAGACATGAGTAATGACATTTCTTCTTTAAAGTTGCTATATCATTTCTCAGGAAATATTTGCATAGTCTACTTTTCAGCTTTTCTAGAAAAATAATGGGCAAATTCAGATCATTTTAAAGTGAAATAACATCTACACCTTCCAGGATTTTGAATTATCTCATCTATGCATCCATTTGCTCATCACTGTACCTAGCTATCCCTCTCCCTCCAACTCTTCCCATGCTTCCCACTTTCTCTCAAATTATCTTATTTCTATTGGTACACACATAAGGTTTACAAACACAAACACATCAATACAACTTACTGAGTCCATTAAATAGTTCTTATATTATATTTTTAAGGCTAATTACTTGGTTTTAAGCAACTAGAAGTTCATCCCTGAAGAATACTGGTTCTTCCGCTCTCAGAAGTCAGGTGCTTGTAGACGTTCATTCAGGGGCTGAACCTTCTGAGATTTGCCCCACATGGGGTGTTCTATTAATTGATGTTGCCATTATTCTAGTATTTTTAAATAATCATACTGTGAAAATTTTATAGATAAACCTTTCCAGTCATGTATAGAGGTCACAGTCTTACAGCAGTTGCCATGTTATTTGTGACTCAATTTTAAAATATTATATAAAAAGGAGTTAAGTAGTTCCTTCAATTGCTAAAATGTCTGTCATGCAAAAATGAGGAGCTAAGTTCAGTCACCAGAAACAATGTAAAACAGCATGGTAAAGTAGGTTGAACCTGTAATCCAGTAGGTCTCATTGAGTAAAACAGATCTCTGGAGCTAATTTCCAATCCAGCCTGCCCTACTAGGGGAACTCCTATCGCATGACCCTAAAACAAAAACAAGAGAGATATTAACTAAAATAAAATTCTCAATTTTGTTTTTATTTCTCCAAAAGCACATATAAATGGGTGCCCAGCAAATAATATGTATACATTATTACACATGTACATAATTTGCTACTCAGGGACATAACACTTAGGAAAATTCTAGCATAATCTAGGAGTTAACAACTAGTACTAAGGAAGAAAATGAAATGAAGTCTATGCACCATTATTTTTCCCTTGGTAACTGGTAATTTACTTTTAACCATTTACATTTACCCTTATCCTACTTTTATTATTTACCATTATTCTAGCTTTTTTAGTAAAACATGTTGAAGATATAAGCTCATTTCTTTAAAATTCTCAATATATTTGACTTTAATTTTTTAATTTATGGATAAAACACATGCTGATTTATTTCTGCCTTACAAATTAATCTTGCTTGATCTGGCAGAATTATCCTATCTTCAGGCTATTGAATCATGTTCCTTTTTTATGGGTTTTATAAATGTTATGACTAGAGGTGTTGACATATACCTTTATTTCTATGTATCATTTGTTTAGTTTCATATCATAAACAAATTGAAATGGTGTTCAATTATCTTCATGTTTTTGAGGAATTTAAATATTGCTTAGATGCATGAAATGTAATTAGAAGTATCTATGAGAATAGTAAAGCAAACTTACCCACACTTCTGTGTGTAATAAGAGAGTTCACACAGAGAATCAACACAGAAAACTCATTATTTTCCCATTAAACCCTTCATGTACCACTATTCTCCTTTAACCATTTATAATACTGATGTCTATCATATCTCTATTGAAATACATTGCCCATTATTAATTTCAATACCTTAGAATTCTCAAAATGGAAAATACATTTTAGAGCCAGCATCCAAAAATAAAGGAAAACCCATAAAGTTTTATCTTTTGGAATCTCTGTTATCCCCTTCAGAATAATTGTTTTTAGCTTCATTTAATTACCTGTGAGTTTCCTGTTTTCAGTTTCTCATGAGTTGAGTAACACCGTACTATAAAAATATACCAAATGTTTATTATCTATTACTTAAATAATGTGTATTTTACTGCTTCTATTTTTCAGCTTTGTGAATATAAAGCCAATGGACATGAGTAGTAGATATCTCAATAGTATGGTCTAGGTTTCTTTAGACATTATGATCAAGAATATTATAACTGGATCATATAGTAGGTCTTTTTCTAGCTTATTATGTAACCTCCAGGATGATTTTCATAGTGGTTGCATCAGTTTGCATTTTGACCCAAGTTTCTCTTTCCCTGCACCTGTGTCAGCATTAGTTTGCATGTTTATCTCTGCCATTTTAATTAGTATAAGATAAAATGTCAAAGTATATTTTTAATTTTATCCCTAAGAACTAAGAACATTAAATTTTAAAATATTTGTCAGCCATTTGTATTTCATCTTTTGAAAAGTCAGTTTAGTGCCCTACCTTTTTTTCTCATTTTTTATTTAAAAGTTTAACATCCCTACCACTGTTCCCTCTCACTCTACTCTTCCCAGTGATTCTCCAGCTTCCTCCCACCCCATCCCCCTACCCATTCCCCAGAGAGAGGATAAGGACTTCTGTGGCCAGTCAATGCAGTCTGACATATCCAGTTGAAGTAGAAACAGTTCCTTCCCCCAAATACTAAGGCTGAGCAAACTGTTCCTCTGTAGGGAATGAGATCCAAAATGCCAGTTCATGAATGAGGAATAAATTCTTATCCTACTGCCAGAGGCCCCATAAACTGCCCAGTTGTCATTCACATTCAGAAAAACCTAGATTATTTCCATGGAGGTTCCCTAGCTTTCAGTTCAGAGTCAGTGAGCCCACAATAGCTCGGGTCTCTGTGGGTTTTCTCATCATGATCTTGACCCCTCTTCTCATAGAATTCCTTCTGCCTCACTTTGAGTATACTGGGAGCTCAACCCAGTGCTTAGCTGTGAATCTCTGCATCTACTTCCATCAGTTGCTAGATGAAGGTTTCATAATGACAATTAGGTTGGTCATCAATTTGATTAAAGGAGATCAGTTTAGGCACCCTCTGCACTATTGCTTGAAGACTTAGCTGTGGTCATCTTTGTGGGTTCTTGGGTATTTCCCTAGTACCAGATTTCTCTCTAACCCCACAATGGCACCCTGTGTCTATTTTATTGTTTTCACTCTCTATCCCACTCCCAATTCAACCATCTCATTCTCTCATATTCTCTTCCCACCTCCCCTTTCCCGTCTGTGCAATGATCTCAGTTTACTCAAGAGATCTTCTCTAGTTCCCCTTCCCAGGGGATCTATGGATATCTTTTTTAGGTTACTCCTTGTTGCCTAGCTGCTCATGCAGAAGTTATTAGATTGAACCTTACAAATTCCCATAGTTAGTTAGGCAGTGGTTGTGCACACTGTAATCCCAGCACTTGGGAGGGAGAGGCAGATGGATCTCCATGTTTGAGGCTGTCCTGGTCTTCCAAGTGACTTCCAGGCTAGCCAGAGCTATACATAGAAATCCTGACTGAAAAAGCAAACAAACAAAAGTCCCCATAGTCAAAATCTCAACAATGCTAAAAAGTTGAGGGTTTTTTGTTTTATTTTGTTTTATTTTGGATATGGGCAGAAAGTATCTACACTCTTCACCAAAATATTACAAGAATAGTCTCTAGGCAACATATTAATATTACTCTCCTATGACACTTCTTTATCTGGGCCTTTAAAGTTGAAATCCCCCTCAGCACCATGGTTTTCCATGCCCCTATGTCCCTATTAATATGGCCCATTATATAATGATTAAAATATTCCACTTCTTTTGTAACCCAATGCCAAAGGTCCACATTCTTCCAAGGGGAAAAGAAGAAGAAAAAAAAAAGAAACATGGTCAGGCCTGTTACAGCAATACTCCAATCCCTGGCACCAAATTTGTCTTAGTTAGAATTCTATTGCTGTGAATAGGCTCCATGACCTTGGCAACTCTTATAAAGGAAAACATTTAACTGGGGCTAGCTGATAGTTCAGAGGTTTAATATATTATCTTCATGATGAGAAGCATGGCAATATGAAAGCAGTCATAGTGCTGGAGAGGGAACTTAAAGTTCTATATCCAGATGAATAGGGCAGGTCTAGCTTGAACATATGAAACCTCAAAACCCACCTCTAGAAACACAGTTTCTCAACAAAGCCACATCTACTCTAACAAGGACACATCCCTTAATAATGATACTCCCTATGAGTCTATGAGTGCCATTTTCATTCAAACCAGCACATTGCCCTAACTATATGTTTAAGTAAATGCTTCAAAAATCATTATTGATCATTATTGAGTTATTTGTGTATGTGTGTGTGTGTGTGTGTGTGTGTGTGTGTGTGAGAGAGAGAGAGAGAGAGAGAGAGAGAGAGAGAGAGAGTGAGAGAGACCACACTGATGTGCACATGCACAGGTGTTTATGCTCTGCGGTCTGCAGGCCCTAAGTACACATGTAAAGTCGTAAGACAATAGTTTATTTTTTCTTTCTATTATGTATTCTAGAGTTCTCACATTAGCTCTCTATTTAGCCATTTTTCTGGGAAAAGAGAGAGAGGGAGAAAGAGAAAAGAGTTAGAAACAGAAACCAAGACCAGGTCAATTATCTTATTTTTATATATATAAATTATGCATATTTGTTAGGCAACCTGTGATACAGTATATTTGTACAATGGATTGTTATCTTAACAGGGTTGTTAGTGTATCTTCTGAAACAGTCATCTCTTCATTCTGATAAACTTCAGTGTTTTCCCCAATCATGATAGATGGTATAGGAAGCTGAAATATCCTATTTTTCAATACAAGTAGAAAGCAGACAGTGTAGAGGACAAGCAGTAAGCAGGGAGAGCAGACTGGAACCCACATAAGGCTTTTAATTTCAGAACTCACTCTTTGTGGTTTATTTCTTCCAGCAAGACTACCCTATCTAAACCTCACTAAGCAGAGCCACCACCTAAGAACCAAGTGTTTAAATGTCAGAATCTCTGGGTAAAATATCTCATTCAAACCATCTCACCTTCTCTCTCATCTGCCAAGCCAGTTTCACAGTTTTCATAGGCTCCAGGACAGTACTATGACCCTTGCTGCTCCATTAATCAAACTGACTACTAAAAGTCGTAGAGTTGGACAAATAACATCTGCTCGCAGTTTGTCTGGTTGCAAAAGAGAAATGTACACTTAATACTTGGCTGAGAACTTAATAGGACAAGCTTAATCTTTAAAAGAAAATTATAAAGTGTCAGCTTGGACCAGTCCATGATGCCCTGTTACCTTTGGCACTTTATCAATGTAGTTTCCATGCTAGTCTAAACCCTTTAAACATTATCACACATACCTTAATCATTTCTGTACTTCCATCATTGTTTGTAGAATCTGGTATTCATAGAGTCATCTATTACAACCTTCATATGCTTAGTTACTGTGATAATAATTGATCATTTTCTTTTGTGTTCCATTACCTGATACTCATGGGATCCCCATACTGCAATAATCAAGTGCATCCCATGGTTCCTATGAGGAAGAGACTCATTTGCTTTGGATTACGGAACTTTTGTCTCAAAAAGAAATGGTTGGTATATCACTTAGTTTCCCCATTTTCTCAGCACTCAGAACAACCGTATCCACAATGCATCACCTGGCAGGCTTTAAGGAACTCTCACATTCCATTTCTAGATGTCTACAAGTACTCCCCTTTAGAGCATGGTAATAAACACCTTTAATCCTATCACTTCAGAGGCAGGAGCAGGTTGATCTCTGAATTAAAGTTCAGCCTGTTCTACACAGCAAATTCTAGATGAGCCAGAACTGCATAGTAACTCCTTGTCTCAAAATAGCAACAACCAAAACAGCAGCAGCAAAAACAATAAATCTTCCCCAACTAAAGCAATTCTGATACCAAATTTTTATTAATTATATTAGTTTTTTAAAATGGGCCACTATTAAGGCCCCTGGCTATTTAATGAATGGATAACATATCTTCCACGCACATAGATAAATAGTTGAATCTGAGTAGAACCTTTCATTGTTTCTAATTCTCTTTCTTCTTCACTGATACACTGCATCATGTACAAGGAAAGGAAAAGCAGAATGTGATGGGGAAGGAAGTAATAAAGTCCAAGAAAAATAACAGCAGTTGCTCAATTGGAGAAAGCCAGTTTTTCTTTTTTAAGTAGAGGTCAGTTGCAGATAGCTTCTTGATCAGGGGTGGGGACCACTTTCCCCTTCCCCTTCTACACACTGAGATCCCACCTGGCTTGAACCTTTGCAGGCGTATGGAGATATTAACCACAGTTCAGGCTATGCCCCTTGCCCAGGAATAGCAAGTCAACACAAAACATAATCACTGATATTTCTATAGACGTTTTGTCTCATGTTGCTTTAATTGGGCATTTGTTTTGTCTTATTGGTCTTTGCTTATTTGTTTTGGTTATGATTTTGTGTTTTTATGGTGAGTATTATTCTTGTGGCTTTTTTATTCTTTTTATTTTGCTTGTCTGTTTTCTAGAGAGAGAAAAGAGAAGAAATGACATAGAGTATGGGAAGTAGGGAGGGTCTGAGGTGAATTGGGGAGGAGAATGTGTAATCAGAATATATGAAAATGAAACAATTTTTTCAATTAAAAAGAAGAATGGAGCAGTGGCTCAGAGTTTCCTGATCTTCCAGAGGACCTACATTCACTTTACAGCTCCCATAAGGTAGCTCCCACCTGTCTTTAACTCAAGTCATGGCGTCTGACATCTCTTAAAACCTCAGAGGGCAACAAGCATGTGCTTGGTGCAAAAATAACATTCATAAAGTAATAAAAATAAACTTTAATGAGATAGAAAGACCCCAGAAAATGTTATTTGGATAGAAATTCCTTTTGATCTAATGTAAAGATGCTGAGTCAGGCCATCAAGTGTCCTCTAACAAAGAGACAATTGAACTCCAACTTTAGGATCCTTAAATTCGAATCAACAGTAACAGAAAAGGGGGGCCATGAATTTGACAGAAAGCAGGAGGTACATGGGGGGTCTTGGAAGGAGGAAATGGAAAATGATATGGCTCCATTATAATCTCAATAAAGAAAAAAAAGAATAGTAAAGTAAATGCCTCATTATGCTTTTGGGAATCTTTGGCCACTGTAAGCACAGCAGCAAAACTATGGCTGAAATCACTTGAGAGTGTTGGTAAGATCAAAAGCAAGTTTAATATAACTTTTTAAAAAGGAAAGAAACCCAAGAAAAAATTACAAGAAGATTCTTTAAAATATTTATTTCAAAGCTAAAACATAATGCAAAGTTGTTGGAGGAGAAGTTCAGTTCATCATTCTCTGTTAAAGAAATATGTGGAATGTCTCAACTCCACTTTTCCTGTCAAGTCACATTTACTGAAGCCATTGAAGAGGTATGTGAATCCCATTAAGCTGAATTATTTCATATACAAACATGGATATAAAAGTATATGGACAAATACACAGTTCATATTTAACGACAAATCTAGTTCAAATGATGTGTATTGTAGCATTTATCATTGACAAATTGTTAGTTCATGTTCCTGAGTATGCAGTTTTTCTTTTTGGTAGCACTATATCATGTAGCTTGAATAAAATAAGCTAAAAGCTTAAAAGATGGACTATCCATTTAGGCAAACAATTTTACAGTCTGATCATCTTAGCTGAATTCTCTCCTCCTTCTGGCCCCCCAGAAGCTATCAGTTTTAGGAACAGTCCTCACCTAGTTAAAAAAGAATAGAAAAGAAAGAAAGAAGATAGCACAAAATAAATTGAATCTAAGTTTGCAATTTTCCAATTCCATGGTAAACCAGCTTTATAGAGTATTAATCCCAGGTTGTCTTTTTCTTCACAGATAACTTCAGTGTATATAATTTTAACAGTGTTTTCCCACTGAAATAATACTGACTCATTTTTCTTTCCCAGTATGGTCTAGAACTCAGCACTTTAGGGTCAGCTCTTGAGTTGTTTTCTTTATGAACTGAATAGTTTTTCTTTTCATGGTCTGCATTACAGAGGTGTTTTAACATTCCTGGTGCTTCTGATTACTTATAATACACTGTGTATTTGTTTTATATAAAAATACCTACATAGTATTCAGTGTTTCCAGTAAATGCTGACTTATATAACAAAGTATAAATAGTTCCTTCTTCCAAATCCCCTAAAGCTTTTTACAATTAGTCAACTGAGATATTTTACATAGAGAGACAATCCAGCCACCAAAGAATTAGCATGTAAGGAACACAGGTGATTCAAGGGCCATGTGGCAGGAAAGATATCTTGTCCTTAAACATGTCTATGTAACTTTGTCATAAGTCCTCCAAAATCTGTTCACCATTTCTCAATATTTATGTTTATGTTCCAATTTCTTAAAACTGATTCATAAAAACATAAAATTACTATTAATTAATGACAATGAGAAATTGTAGGTAGATAGAAAATAATGGGAGAAACTCTAGAAAGTGGAAATTTCAGCCAAGAATTAGAAAAAAATCAATATTCTTAGAAGACGAGAGTTCTAACTAAACTGATTTAGAATTCTTATTGAAGCCTCCTAAACATTAAAACCAAGCTGATTGATCAAGTTACTAGAATATTTAGGTTAAAACCCTTGCTCTGGCAGCCTCTACAAGCTAGATGAGGCCAACAGTTTCTAAAATTCTAATTTAAAAGATAAATAACACTTCAAAACAGAGAAAGATTTGTTTAGTTTGGTCACATTGAACAAAAAAACAAATAAAAGAATTTAGTCACCCCTTCTAGCCTGTATTTAGGGTACTGATGTGAGGTTTATGTTTAAACAGAGGGCAAGAAGGACATGTGATTAAGAAATCCTGTTGGGGGTTAGAGAGATGACTCAGAGGTTAAGAGCACTGACTGTTCTTCTAGAGGTCCTCAGTTCAATTCCCAGCAACCACATGGTGGTTCACAACCATCTATAATGACATCTGGTACCCTCTTCTGTATACTGTATACATAATAATTAAATAGATAGATAGATAGATAGATAGATAGATAGATAGATAGATAGGTAGATAGATAGATATTATAAAAAGAAAAAGTCCTGCTCAAGATGTGCTTTCCCTGAGCCAGCATCTACTGATCCAGCTCTGTCCTGCAAGGTATTTCAATTTGATACCTGACCTGTTATTTCTCTTACTCCACCATAGGAATCTTAGGGAGATTTTAATTACTTAAAACTCATTGTTTGAATAATCTGATAGCCACATATATTTTTAGGATCTCTGTAGTTATTAATTTTCTGGCTCTATCCAGCTGGCAGTACATACCCAAAAATCTGCAGTCTGGACCTGCCTGCAGCCTCTTTTCCCCGAAAAATGACTTAGACACTTACATTAATTTCACTTTGTTTGACCTATGGCTTAGGCATATTGTTAGCTAGCTCTTACATTAATTCAACTCATTTCCATTAATTTGTCCTGCCATGTGGCCCATAGCTTATCTGTATTCCTTACATGCTGATTCTTTGGTGGCTGGATTGTTGCTGTCTGACTTCACCCTTCTTCTCCTATCTGTCCTCCGATTTCCTGCCTACTGGTACGTTGCCTGACATGGCCAAAACAGATCCTTTACTTAAAAAGTGATATTCACAGCATATAGAAAGACATTCCCACATCAGATCTCTACTCACCTGATAGTTTGATAAAATAAATGACCCAAATCCAGGCACAAGAAGGAAGCAGAGTGACTTGATAGTTGAACTAGGAGTAGAGGAGGATGAGGAAGTAACAAGGATGGGAATTCCTGATATATATATGCAGAGCATTTATTAATAGTGTGTTTTCATAATGAAGTTTAGGCATCAGCCTGAAAGAAAGTTCAAAAAATATATTAAAAAAAAACTTTTAGCAGGATATGCTTCAAATACAGTGTAAATAAATGAGACAACATCAGAGCACTCAAGCAATATTTTATGTCAGATATTGCTCTGAAATAGAATATACATATATTTTATGAATTAAACATATTTACAATTTTTTAAAACAACAGTTTCTATTGGGGTGTAAACACAATACTCCTTGCATACAAGCACCCATTTTCTCACGTACCTACTGGAATAAAAAGTATCTTACCTATTCTTTTTGTTTACCAGTGACCAATGGGATAAGTCCTGTCCACCTTATGTTTGTTTCTTAATAAAACCCTATTGAAATACAGCCACAATCAATCATCCATTCATGTACTGTCTAAAGTTGCCTTTATGCTACAATGACAAAGTCTAATAAATTATAGAAAAAGAGTATGACTACCAGAAAAGTCATAATTAATTGCTCTTTGGCTTTCATACTATGCATAGTTCAACCTTGGGATAAGGCTGTAGTATACTAACTATAATTACATCAATAGGTGGAAAGAGGTGTGGAATATTTGAGCTATACTGGTCTTTTGGCAAAGACTGCTCTTTCCACAACTTCTCAGCATTCTGTTTGCTTCTGTCTCCCTTTTGCATTCATATAGCAAAGATGATGTTTATAGCAAGGGTGACTAGGCAGAGAATAGACAGACAAAAAGAAAAAAGAAAAGAAAAACAGTGATGGATGAGAATAACAGTTCTAGTATAAAATATATGTTTCTCAGGGTACAGAACAGAATTAGGTTATAACAGCAATAGTAACAACAAAAAGTGAGAAGACTTGGCTCACTATGTTGGAGCTACAACTCCTCCAGTTGTGAAAGCTTCCTACTTGTCTGTGTTGACAAAATTTCCATTTCTATTGCTACAGGAGTCACTATTCCCATGGCAACTGGACAGCCAGAGGGCTGTACTTGAAAGACCAGAGAAGATAAAGGGAGTAAAATGAAATATGCACTGAACTCTTCTTTCAATTCTCAGACTAGAAATTTAGGACTCCCTGTGAAGCCCGCTGTATACTTTATTGAGTTCCTAGTCTTTCACAGGAAATAAAAATTAATTACCAGCTCAGTGATACTTTAAAACACAGAATTCCTATTTGCTTTTATTTGTACTTCATTTTTGAGTCTTCAAATACTTACTCTATGTATTTGATCCATGTTATACAGCATATGGAACAGCAGAGCTAGTATAGTATACTTTTCCTACCTTCCTACATCAGGAAGATGCTATGGCAAGGAGAGAATGCAGCAGCCTAAACATGGCCAGTAGATTAGAATGTGCCATGAAAGGTCAGGGAGCAGCAGGGGAGAGTAAGAGAAATGGACCAAAAGAGGGGAATAAGCCAAGAAAAAAAAAAAAAGAAATCTGGTGACTGCAAGTTTGCTTTCAATTTCAGAAAAGAAAAAGAACTAAATAATTTGCATGCAAAAATGCACATTTTATTTTTAAACTATAAATTCAACCCAAGAGAAGAATTTCAGTAATTTATAGTGTACTTATTGTAGTCAACTTTTATGAGTATTTTTTTAATAAAAGTTTAACTGTAATAATGCTGTTTGCCACATATTTCTCTGAACAATGCTGTTTTTAATCTGAAATACTATACACTTATGAGGAAATATTGTTTAGTTCACTCTAATAAATTCAGTGTAATACATATACTAAATATCAAGATAAAAAACTGGCCATCACAATTATTGTTATATTTTCAATTACTACAAAGGCTAATACAAGGAAGGATCATTCCCCAGAGATTGCTAGCAGAAGGGATCTCCTTCAGTCAGGCCCCACCTCCAGGGTTAACTGGTTCAACATAGACTGATGGACAGATGCCTTTGAAATGAAGATCTTTTTCCAGAGGAAAATCAGAGACCTTGCAGACCACATGTTCAGAGCAGACAAGAGACACAGAAGCCCTCTATCCACAACTGACTAGTAGCTGAATAAGTGTGAAGCACTGAAGCCATGGGCAGACTGGGTGCAAGAATACATACAAAAATATAAAGAACAACTAGGCAACACCAGAGAAACTGGTGGTTCTACAGCTACAAGACCTGAACAGAGCAATGAAGAAGAAACAGAAGGAAGCAACAGAAAAAAATACCTTTATGAAGATTATAGAAACCTTAAAAGAGTATGTAAACCTTATTCATTTTACATATGCTACCTTTCTAAAATCCCTTTAAGGTCCTGATCCAGGTTACATTTTGAACAATTTAAACAGATACAAATCTAGCCAAACTGGAAAATGGGAGATTCACACAGTAAAGACATTTTCACAATTATTTTTTAACTATACTAGTGTTGTACTTTTTGAATAGCTGTTACCTGGAATCATCTTTCCCAGGTGGCAGATTTATGTCTTTTCAGGAAAAGAACTGGGCTTTATGACTAGCTGGTGCTCAACATTCCTGTGGCCCTGCATATCTATGTGGTCTGTTAAAGGCATGCTGCTTGAGGAGGCACCTGATGTCTGGTCAAACCTTGTAAACAAACATTTACATGTTATCATCATAATTTGCTTATATCTAACATTCCTGATTATCATGCTAAGTTATTTTTGTGATATTTTAGAAGCAGCACTCCTTCAACTAAATTTGATTTGTACTATTTAATATCTCCTAAATAAATCTATACTATCAATTCTATTATTTTGAGTTTTTTCTATATCATTTATGTGATATATTTTGGAGTTTTGTATCTATATAAAATCTAGCTTCTAATATTGAGAAAAATGCTATTTGTCTGAATGTGACTTGATTTTTTTAATATAGAAAGAAAGAATGGGGGCTGGAGAGATGGCTCAGAGGTTAAGAGCACTGACTGTTCTTCCAGAGGTCCTGAGTTCAGTTCCCAGCAAAACCACATGGTGGCTCACAACCATCTATGATGAGGTCTGGCGCCCTCTTCTGTAAAACTGTATGCATAATAAATAAATAAATCAAAAAAAATTAAAAAAAAAAAAGAAAGAAAGAAAGAATGACCTGATGTGGTAGGAGGGGGAAGGAACCTTGATTAAGGATATACAAGAATAGAAAATGTGACTTCTCTATTCATAACAAAAAAAGAAAGGGGTTAGAAAAAAAGAAAATCTCTAGTGACATTTTTATGATTGAATAAAATTTTTATTGTGCATATATTCCACATTTTATTTTATTGCAATATGTTTTCTTATATTTTTAAGCATGTATATGATATGTTCTGGTCATGTCATCCTTTTCTTGTCTCACCATCACCACCCTTCTCAAAATACCCACCTCACTTTCATGTCTTTATGTTACATTTTTGTTTGTGACCCATATGGTGTAATCTGGAACACATATGTCCATAATGTTGTCTTTAGTGATTCTTTGCTGATGGACATATATATAGATTCTAGAAATTAGTCATTGTAAATAGGGCTATAGATAACAAGGTAAAAGTTTTATTGTCATATATTTTCTTGGTGCTTTTTGAAAACATACATAGGAGTAGTGTTGATTTTGCATGAGCCATGATACAAATTTCAATAATGGCTGAACTAATTTATATTTTCATTAAAACCTCTACCTTAGAACTGCCTTAGCATTTGCTATTATTTATTTTTTTAAAGATTTCTAGTCTGACAAGGGTGAGATAAGATTTCCATGTAGTTTAATTTTATTTTTCCCCAACAGAAAGTTATATCAACCATTTTTCGTGCATGTAGAGTCTTTGTTTTTCATCTTTTAAAAATTGTTTATTCCATTGAGCAAGACATTTGTTGATTTGATTTCTTAATTTCTTGACATTTAAAATTTTTAAATTTTTTATATATTATAAATATCACTTTATTATTAGATATTTGCTTAGCCAAAATTTACTCCCATTCTGTAGACTATATCTTTACTCAGTAGGTTTCTTTGCTGTGAAGAACCTTTGGAATTTCACCTTATCTCACTTATAAATTCTTGGCATTATATAGTAAGTTATGAGAGGCTTCTTTGGAAAATCTTTGTCCCAATATAGTGTCATGAAGTTCTTACTTTAGTTTCTTCCAACAGTTGCTTGAACAGAGTTTCAGAGATTCCATTGGAAGACTCTGACCTATTTAAATTTGACTTTATACAAACAGGCAGAGATGGGGTTTCATCTTCTACATACAGTTGTCCAAAGGGTCTTTTCCTCAGTGTCTGTTTTTGACATTACTGACAAAATCAAGGCACCGAAGGCTGAAAGGAATTATACTCAAGTCCTTCATTCCTTCACATTGGTCTTTGTGACTTTTTAATTTTGTTTTGTTGACACAGAGCTTGGTGTCACTCTGTTTATTCTGGAACTTGCTCTGTAGATCAGGCTGGCATCAACTCAGGGATCTGCAGATCTCTGCTTCTTGAGGCTTTTTTCTCTTTTGCTGTCAACACAATGCTGTTTATTTTTAAATATGACTATAGTATAACTTGAAATTAATTATAAGAATATCTACAGCATTGTTATTTGTCTTCAGAATTTCTCTGGTTCTTGTTTTTCCACAGGTTTAAGATATATTATTAAGATGCTGAATATTATCTTAATTTACAATGCATTTAAGCCCCCATATCCTGCACATCCAAACTATATTTGCTTTAATGCTTATTTCCTTTCTTCACAGGACCCCACACTGACGAAAACCTTAAGCTGCACATCATCTCTTCTCTCAAATTGCCCTTATAGAGTTTTGACTACTTAGAGGTAATCCTAGTATTATGCTGATGCTTCAATTTATGGCTTCCTAAAGATCACAGATAATATAGTATGGTAGTATGTGCTTTTCTCACATTTGACTCTTATTCTGCATCTCTTTTTTTCCCTCTTTTCTTGTCTTTCTTGGTTTCCCTCTTTGGCTGCATGTTACATTTTAGCTGCAGAAATCACAGATCTTAGCCCTAGTTCTAGCCCATATCATATGAAGTGTGCACAGTCAAGAAATGAAATGAAAAGCCTAGTAAAACAGTCCTTAAAAATTGTGTACACATGCTAGTGATATTTTATAATATTTTAAGGCCCTATAAATGGTTGTCTAGATGGCCACCCTAATTACCAACTCATACAATATTTCAATGTTCTTGAGGTACAGCATTGGAGGACAAAGAATTTGTGTCAACTAGGAATCCCTACAGGAATAGGATGATCCTGTCCATCGGGTGAATAATTCCCTGTAGAATTGTGAAAGTCATACAGGAAATTGCCTGATGGAAAGTCTGCTGTGACAAGCCTGATATCTGCCCTATAATCTTTCTAGACAAGAGGTAAGAATTTCTTTGTATTCTATCTAAAGCTGCTAACCATATTAGGCAACACACTGAGAATCCATTACACAAGACATAATTTGTTTGCAAAGGGCAAGTCTCTTCACATAAATTCCTTGTGCATTTAGTAGAGCTTATTTGAAAGGCCAAGTGCTTAGGTTCCCCTCTGTGAAGCTTTGAATAACTCAATTTGTGGAGTCCATAGACTCCCTCACCACCTTGCCAAGAAATTTACCCAATGTCTTGTACAGAGTGAATATAAAAAAATTCTAGGGGCTGGAGAGATGGCTCAGCGGTTAAGAGCACCGTCTGCTCTTCCAGAGGACCCGGGTTCGATTCCCAGCACCCACATGGCAGCTAACAACTGTCTGTAGTTCCAGTTCCAGGCAAACACCAAGGCAAATAAATAAATAAATAATAAATAAAGTTTTTAAAAAAAAAAAAAA
>PVIH01024839.1:0-21891 GCA_004025045.1 Sigmodon hispidus | reverse complement strand
GAAAAATGCAAATAGATCCGAGCCTGTCACCCTGCACAAAACTCAAATCCAAGTGGATCAAAGACCTCAACTTAACCCCAACCACTTTGAACTTGATAGAAGAGAAAGTGGGAAATACACTTCTACAAATTGGCACAGGCCACCACTTCCTAAATATAACACCAGTGGCACAGGCACTAAGACCAACAATCAATAAGTGTGATCTCCTGAAGCTGGGAAGCTTCTGCAAAGCCAAGGACACTGTTGTAGTTTTATATACAAAAGAAACACGTTGACACAATTTTCTCTCTCTTACTTCTTTTCTTTGGTTTTATGAGAGCTTTTATCGTGTGTCACATGAATCTGTTCATGACTATACTCTATTCGGCTCCACATTATGAGTACAATCTAAGTCAAGGATACACTGACACACTAGTCCATTAATAATAAACATAATAAATAGCTAGTCCATTTATAAGTGGAAATTTTACAAAAAATGCTCTTTGAGTATTCACCGTGTAATGAATATGTCTGTCATATAACTGATTTTAGCAGACATAAAAGTTTGTATTGACTTTTTCGTATTTACAATTACCCAGGCTAGCGCAATATTGTGCAAATTTTATTTAGTCTTATATTAAAAACCCACAGCTTAATATTAGGGAAAAACTGGAATATCAGATAGAGGAAAAAAATACAGTTCTCATCCAGCAAAATTTTCAAGCAGAACAGAATAAGTCTTATCTTCATGAGTCCTCAGACTACCCAGGAACACAACAGAGAGAATGACCTTTATTTATTTATTTATTTTTGATTTAGTATACAATATATTACCACAGCACCCTAAGAGTCTCTTCCACTCCAAAGTTTGATATTCCTTCTGTGTTTATTATTCCTAATGAAAACTTTCACTATTTTCATGTTATATAGATATTTAGAGGATTTCTTGTGAATTAAACTTTCTTCAAAAATTTTACTTATATAATCCTAGTCTGATTCAAACTAAGCCACATGTTAACCTTTTAGCTCAAGCTAATTCATACTTTGCTGTATTATTACTCTCATAATCCACTTAGTTCTATAACATGATGTGCTCACCTGAGTTTATTGGAATTAGTTCCAGTCTTCTGATATAATTTGAAAGTAATTTTACCACTTGTGTTTTTGTGTTTTTTAGTACAGAAAGAATTACTGCAATATTACTGGATATCCTACAAGTGTTAGAATTTATATTAGTATTTAGTTGGTCTTTAGCACATGAGAAGCACAAATAGGCTTGCTACTAAAGGTGTTGTCTATCTCCTCCATTTTGAGCATCATCACATTCTATCCAATTAAAAATGTCTTGTGTCATTGTGCTGGGTAGGAAAGTAGCTCAGTGGTGTAGTGCTGGCCTTGCGCACAGAATATCAGACTACTCATATTAAAACAACAACCAAGAGAAGAAAGGATACCTAAGAAGACTCATAGACCTAATGTCAAAATTGTGCCTAAGGATACTTCTCTCTCCATTTTTGCTTTATACAAACTTTATTCTTTTAATTTTTTGCCTTTGCTATCATAGATAGATAGATAGATAGATAGATAGATAGATAGATAGATTCAATTAGCACTGAATATATTTTTATGTGAGGAACAGATGAACAATTTGTAAATTGTTCTTTTTGCAGGGAATCGATTATTGTGTAGCATACTTGTCCCCTTATCATATTGTTCATCTTACTTGATATTTGATTGACCATGCTTATCTAATGTCTTTCCAGATAAAATCATCACCACATACTTCTGAAGCATTCAGTCTTTGAGATACTGAAGACATATTGTCTTAAAGTATTTAACATATTCCTAAAAGTGGGAGGAAAAGTGAACGAAACAACGTAATGTCATGAACAAAAGTATAATTTGGCAGCATTCTTTTTTTTTTTTTTTTGAAAATCACACATTACTTAATTTATTTATATTTTCTTTTTTTCTGTATACTTATTATTATTATTATGAACAAAGAATGCATAATCACTGTTCCATAAAACTAATTTTAATTGATTGAATTTACTTTTGAAGACTGTTCTAGTTTGCTCACTGCTGCTGTGATCACACACTGACCAAAGTCAACTTTGGAGGAAGCATTTATTTCACATGACATTTATAGCCCATCATAAAGAGAAGTCAGTCAGGTTCTCAAGAGAGCATATTTTCAGTTATCATGTAGATTCCAATGACTAGAGGACACTGAACTTGAAGACATTTTGACAAACGTTATCCAAAATAGAAAACAAACATTGAAAACGCAAAGAAATATTCTGGGTTGTGTCAGCTTTAACTATACAGACCCAGCTGGTCCCAAGTGTAAAATACAAGAATTGCTTGAGACTTGGTCAAGTCCAGACAACAGACTCTTGCTTCAAGAAAGAAAGAGAAGTGGACTGGCAAAAAAAAAAAAAATGCCCAAAATGAAGGAAAAATTGTAAGTTTCGAGATGTTTTTTAAGCTTATAGATGGAGCTGGAGTATGATCCACTGTTAAAAGTAATGACATCTCTTCCAGAAGACAAGAGTTCGGTTTTCAGTATTCATGACACATAGTTCACAAATTCTTGTAACTTTAACTACAAAGAATCCAATGCCTCTGGTCTCCTCTGGCATCTGCACTCATGTGCATATGCCTAAACAGACATATAGTGTGGTGATATATTGTATAGGCTCTAAAAAATGAATAATGTTTGCCTGGAGATCAGCATATATAACCAGCCAGAGTTAGCCATAGAGGTCAGGGAGTAGTGACACACAACTTCAATTTTAGTACTTAGAGGACAGAGGCAGAGATCCATCTGGATCTTTATGACTTCAAGGCCAAACAAAGCCAGGCAGTGGTGTCACACACCTTTAATTCCAACACTTGAGATCCTATGCCTCTGCTCCCAGTATTTGGAAAACACACATGTTTTTAAAACAAGCACTAGGAAGTGATATGGCTGGGCAGAGATTCATATATAAGATAGGAGGAGACCGAGTTAAAACCACACTTCCTTTTCGGTGGAGGACACAGAGGCATTCAGTCTGAGGATTCATAGAAACAGAATCTTTTTCAACCTAAGGAGTTGGGTAGATGAGAAATGACTGTGGCTTATTCCTCTGCTTCTCAGATGTTTAAGCTTTTTTCCAATATCTGGCTCTTGTATTTTATTATAAGAGCAAGTAGAATTTGTACAACAATGTAGGCATGTGTGTGCACAGACATATGCATATACATATGCACATAAACTAAAAGTAATAAAATATAATTTGTTTTAGAGCTTGCACATGTGAAATTTTATAAATACATTTTAAGGAATAAGTATTAAAATATCTTCAAAATAGATTAAAACTGTAAACAAATAAAGTACTGAAGATAATTTAGGTATAAAAATTAGTCAAAGGATGATTTGTTTCACAACACATAATAATAAAATTTCTCAAAAATATTGCATGAATGAGCATAGAGATAAAAGAGTCAGAAGCTGAAATATTTTTCAAAGCAGTAAAACCAATGAGAGTTGGATGGGACAAAAAATATATAGGAAAAATTATTAATTTAGAATTCTGAATTAGACAAATATGTCTTTTGGCACAAAGCTAAAAGGAAGATTTTTATAACCTAGAAAAGAGAATTTATCCTCAGCAGGCTATTATTATCACTAACACTGAAGGAAATCCACTGGGCCGAAGCAAATGATGCTAGAAAATAATATGGATCACAATTTTTAAAAAGAAAAAACAATGAAATTTTATTGTTATACATCTAGATACCAACCCAAACCAGACAAATTTCATATTCAAAGAATGCAAATTACCACTAAAATAAAGGGAAAGATTAGATTATACACTGATGAGTACTTTCAATGAGTGGGAGCCTGCAGAAAGACATGAGAAGCCCAAGCATCTAAGAAAAGAGCATTTTAAAGCCAGAACAGTAAAACTAAAGAAGAAATAGAAACCACAAAAATCCACAAAACAGTACCTCAACGTAAGATGGACTCACATTCTGCATGGCAGTTTCCAAGTCTCTTATCTAAGAGAACATACACTATTGATTGATGTGACCCAAACTCAGAAAGACGGGGAAAAAAAAAAGATAAAAAAATTCATGTTCGCTCCCGTATGAATATCCTAGCTTTTACTGTCTATGTATAGCGTATATAGTTGAAAAATCCAGAAAGGAGACCATGAGAGGGTAAAATTAAGTGATGCAGAGTAAGCAGTGTTGGGGATGGTGGGAGCTACAAGAAGGGACCAGGCTGCCAGTGACGGAAAACGGAGAATCACAAAACACACTGTCTGAAGTAGTCTATCATAAGAGTATCTACACATTTTAGGAAACGTAAAATGTGTATTTACAGATAGTGCTCAGGTTTTTTCTTTTTTTTTTCTTTTTTTTTTGTTATTATGAATAAACAAGTCACACTTTCTATCCTTGTATATCCTTTTTCAAGGTCCCTTCTCCCTCCCACGACATCAGGTCATTCTCTCTTCTCCACATCTCCCCATCCCCCCATGGGCAGGAGGTCCCAAGGTCCCAAAGTCCCAATATTGCTTAGTTCAGCCTCCACTTGGCAAATTCAGTTTTCTCCCAGAAACATCAAGACTAAGTCAAGTGTTCCTCTAGGGGGAGTGGGATCCAAGGAGTTAGTCCAAGGTGTTTCTGATCCCAAGCTGTTCAGTGGTTGTGGTTTGCAGCTTGGGCATTTTTTTTTTTTTTGCTTTTTTGGCTTTTTTGTTGTTGTTGTTTTGTTTGTTTGTTTGTTTGTTTGTTTAGGGCCCACTAATGAGTGAGTACATCCTCTGCTTATCTTTCTGGGTTTGTGATACGTCGCTCAGGAGGATATTCATCTATGCCGTTTCCTCTTTGGACACATGGTGGCAATGTAGCTCCAGGAACCACGCTTGAGTTATGGCTGAAAAACCCAGAGGCCTGAGCTCACTTTAAATCAGAAAGAAATTCATCTACAGGAATCCTCATCATTGGGCAAGAACGCTGATGCTATGGGCACTTAAAACTCAGAGGGGAGCTTCAAATCAAATATTCAGCTTTCTCGAATCCACACAGGAGTTAGATAAAGAGAGTTGACAACGATTTTGTTTAATTTATCTTCATAAAAGCCATTACATAAAATATTAACCCTGAAACAATCCAAAAATGTAAGACCACAGAGACATTCAATAACTCAGAAGAAATAGACAGCTTACTAAAATATCACATCTTAATATACTAAGAACATTGTGAAATGAAAATAAACTGTAAATATATATTAACAATTTCATACTAAGGCATAAAAAATAAAGTAAAATCTAAAATAAATCATGACAAATATAAGAAATAGTGCTTAAAATAAAATATACGTCTATAATCACATTCCATTAAAAAGAAGGCTATTAAACAAATATTTAAAACCTCAAAGAAATATATGAGAAGTTAATAAGTTAAAATATTTTGTATCATAATGTAAACAATATCCATTCATAGTTTTAAGACAAATCTTTGGGGTCTTATGAAATTTTGCAAGCACCAGAGACAAAATATCTTATCAACATACAGCAGTGTGTTACAATTTTGAAACTATAAAGAGAATGTGACAAGAGCAACTCAAGGAAGAAGGGGTTACTTTTGGTTCCTGATCTGATCTGAGGGTGCACTCCATTATCTGGGCAAATAGAGCAGTGTCAGAAGAAGACAGATATTGCACGGTGCCTACAGCCAAAACACAGAGCAAATTACAGCGAATACTGATACTCAGCTTCGCTTTCTCCTCTTTGTTCAATGGAGGATTCTAGCCCATGGCATTGTGATACAGTTAGGGAGGGTCTTTCTGCCTAACTAATGCGATCTACAAACTGCATTGTACACATGCACAAGAGTTTTGTCTCCTTCTGATTGCCAATTTTGCCACTTTGATAATCAGTATTAAGAATTATAAGCAGCAAAGAGTAGAGAAATAAAAACTCCATTGTTGATTTGGAGCCAGAGAGATGAGCTAGTGGTAAGAGCACTGGCTGGGCACATCTGGCAACCTGAATTCCGATCCCCAGGATGCATGTGACAGATCAAATGCTGCAGTGTATATTTGTAGTAACGGAATTCCTGTGGTGAGATAATAGGTGAAAAGGGGAGACTCAGCTGGAAGCTCAAGTCCTTATAGTCAGAAACGTCTAGTGCAGCATCAGGAACAAGAGACGTCTTCACTCACAAGGTGGATA
This sequence comes from Sigmodon hispidus, assembly GCA_004025045.1. Taxonomy (NCBI): domain Eukaryota; kingdom Metazoa; phylum Chordata; class Mammalia; order Rodentia; family Cricetidae; genus Sigmodon; species Sigmodon hispidus. The sequence continues at coordinate 15,682 of PVIH01024839.1, read as the reverse complement.
GTAAAACCTGACTCCCTAAATCTGTACTCTACTACATACATCCACACTGTAGTATACATACCAGACACATATCAGATACATGTGTAAACACATTTGCAAATATATATGTGCATAGCAAAAATTAACTTTAAAAGAGACCATGAATTTCAGAAAGAGCAAGGAGGGATGTATGGGATGAGAGAGAAGTGAGCAGTGTGGTAACTATATAGTACACTAAGTAATAATGATAAACATCACAAATATGCCATTCTGTGTACAGACTTGCTTTGATTGCCCCACTACTCTCTATGGCCCATTAGTGTCTATGTGTTTCTCCTTTTCAGTATTTATGCACAAACAGGGAAGAATATCAGGATTTGGAATTTTTACTGCTCCTATAGACACCACAGAAAAGGAGAGCAACGCAATCCATGTTCAAAAGGAATTCAATATTTATGGTTGTGAGCCAAGCTTTAATGGCTCAAAACCTGTAAACATAGTACTATCAAAGTGCTAAAGAAGCCAGGCTTTAAAAATTCTAAACTAGAAATAACTAACTTATTTAACAAGAAAGAGAGAAGAATCTGAGAGATTCTAAATTAATAAACAAGACGAAGTAGATGAAGTAATTAACTAAGTATTTAGTGAAAGTTTTAAAACAATTTTGATATACCTGAACATACTACTATATCAATATATGAAACAATAGTAAAAGACTTAAAATTATAAATGAAAAATGATCCGAGATTTACCTAAGTAGATTTCCACTCAATGAAAAAATAAATTCAAAGTTTTCAAATGCTTTTCTATTTGAAAACATAAATTCAATGATTTCCTTTTAAGTTCATTAAAAAATTGTCAAATTTGCACTCCAATGTCAAACATGTTGTATAATAGTGAAGAACAAAACAAAAAAAGACAAATAAATGAAAGCCCTTGAAAATTATTTGCCTTTTCCAGAAGAATAATGACCACAGAATTGGAATTCTGATTTACTGTCAAGGGAATGATGTGCCAACAGCATTCTTTATGATTGAGAATTATTATTATTAATATGCTTAATATTAAGCACTATTATTATGCTTAATATTAAAACCTACAATAACACATAATAAGTCTGACCGTTATGCTACATACCAAAATCCCAACACTCAGAGTGCTGAGACAGAGAAGTTTGGATTACCAAACCAGTTGAGACTATATAGAAAACATTGTCTTAAAATGAAAAGGCATTGTAATAAAACGAAAATACATTCACACATACATTTGTTCTAAATAAGCCTTAGATAATATTGGCATACATAAAAAGTGATATTTTTCTCATATAATACATATTTGATGTATCTAAGATAGTTACTGCCAGTTTTGACATCCACCCTGATTAGAGCATTTCTTAGCTTATCTGTCCCTTTCACTCCAGTCAGCTACATCATTTTATCTTCTCTTCTTGTTCCAGCAGGATTGTTATATTCTCCTTGTGCTCTTCCTCCTTCTCCTCTCCTCCTCCTCCTCTTTCTCCTCTTCTGTCCTGTGACTTGGAATATATTGTCAAGACAGGACTATCATAGCAAGATGCTGCTCAAATCTGATGGCTTTCTATATTACTCAGTATGATACTGAGATTCTTAATGTAACTCAGACATCTGGGAATAATCTGATTGTCAACTTTGCTGACTGCCACAGGAGTCCTCTCTACCCATGCTTTTCCTGACTCAGCTAACCTGGGCACTGGGTTTCTACCTCATGTTTTCCTTGTAGTTTTTCCCATGTTTGTCCATATTCTCATGACCATTTTCTCCAAACTCAATCATAATCTTCATTCTTATTTCTAAAATAGGAACTCCTAATCCCTATGTCCATCGTCTGTGCTCTTCTCTGATGGCTCTGAGCACCTAACAGATTAAATGATGATGAGCACATTGATGTTCAAGGAATACTTTCAATGAATATATTGATACATAAAAAAATAAGATTTTTTGGTAGATTTTTTGTGAGATATTATCTTTACTATATTGCTAGATGAAAAAATTGTAGACATAAATTGTGTAAGTGAAATTGTATAAGTGACATAAATATGCTGTTGTATAAAAACAAACAAGTGTGTGGAGCAAAAATGAAAGTGAGTGAGTGAGAGGGAAAGAGACCAAGGGACATTTGAAGGGAGAAAAACAGGATAAAGCCGACTATAAAATTTAATGTGTATTTGTATATTGGTTATGGTGGCACATTATTAGGATAGTCTTTGTTTCTTGAATTATACTCCAATTATTTACTTTTTGTGTTTCAAAATTACATGTTAGCATTTTAATTTTAATAGAGTTAGAATATAAGTGACCATGTTAAGAACTATCTTCTTACCATCTGCATTCTGCCCAAAGTGCACATTAAAATCCTCATATATTAGTTGTTTGGTTAAATTTTTAGAAGAGCCATTGCACCTTGCTTTTACTCTGAAGTGATGGTCACTTAGACCTTGAAGTAATCTCTTGCAAACAATCAGTGATTGACACTGAGATTTATGAGGCTACTCTTTCTTGGGAATTTTGGAATCTTAGGAAGATCTCAGTCATGGGACATTCCTGGCGAAACTGGAATTTTTATAGCTGTGTTTGCTTTGGTAAGACTTCTTACAGCAACTCCTACATTAGATAAGAGATTTTGGTATTCAGTAATTGATTTACTAAAAGGCCTTTTGTGTAACAATCAATAGAAGAGCTTCTGCAAAGCTGCTAGGCATTCAGTCCATCAGGGGTTATTCTACCCTGCTGCTAGAAGCAATAATACATCATGCAGTGATTCTCTTCCTCTGATCACCCTGTGTAGTTCAGAACACCAACATAATTGTATTAAGAAGTGGCATCTTTTGGAAGATTAATAAGTCACTAGGGAGGAACTTTTCTAAATATGAATGTGTTTAGAAAAAAGGCTCAGAGAGATTCTCAAGAACTAATTCTAGTTACAAATGAGATATAATATCTTCTTCTGACCTCTTCAGACACATGTGTCCATGCAGGCAGATTAAAAAAAAAAAAAAAAAAAAAAAAAAAAGGATTCCTTGCTTTTTCACCATATTAATTCACAAGAAGTCTATTTCTAAAAAGCTCAACCTCCAGATCTAGAGGATATATATTTCTGTTCTAACCTTGCAGGTCTATGGAATTTTGTAGTATCACTTAAGTAAAGATTATAAGAGACATCATTTCAAGTTAAATTTAATATAAAATATAATGTTGTATCTTCAAATCAGTTTATCAATTTTTCTAATATTAGATTTTACTAAGAACACTTCTTAAAAACATAATTGTTACATTTTATGAAAATTGTTTTCACAGGGCTACTTATTCTCACTATTAATGTATTTTTACAATGTTACCTGTAAATGTCCTACCTGCTTAGGACAAAGCCTTAAACTAATGTTAGTTGTAAGTAAACATTTTCAATTAATTATACTTTATGATGAATCTATTTAATTTATTATTTTCTGTCATTACTTCAAAATAGACAACTTTGTGATTATTTAGCTAAACAAAATGTTATCATTCAGGATGGAAAGGGTTTATGAAATTGTTTCATAAGACCAGTAGTAAATTTTAATTACTTGAAGATTGATTCTGGGTTTGTGTTCAACATGGACAAGGGATTCTTGATAAACAGCTTGGATTGATCATTATAATATGATAATGTTAATCAAAATATAATTTTCAATATAAAAAATCATTATTTTTCACTTTTTCCAATTTGTTAAAAATCAGCCAACAGAGTGGTCTTAGTCAGAATTTTTAGTGTTGTAAAGAGACACTGTTGCTGTGGGATTATGTTCTGATACACTGTAAATATTTGTCCCTCTTACTGGTTTAATAAAACGCTGATTTTCCACAAGGACATTAGAAAGTGTGGGCATGGCTAACAGACTAAAAAAACTCTGGGAACAGGAAGAGTCAGACACTGAGGAAAGAATGCCAGGATGCTGCTCTGAGAAAAGGTATTAAGCTACTTGGCTAATCATGAGTTAGTTTAAGAGTTAAGAGTTATAAAGTTATAAGCTGAGCTGTAGGTCAATCAGCATGAAATAATTGAAAGCTTCTGTGTGCTGGGATTTTGGAACTGGTGGACAAATTTTGGGGCAAGTCAGGACCAGAAACTTTCTATTACAAATGGGGCCTAATATGGGGCATGTACTGCCACATAAAGCCAAGCTTAATAAAGGTTATAGATCACAGAAACACAAAAACAGCTTTTGAGTTGTGTCTTTCAAGTGAGCCATGCTACATATAGACATGCCCAGGAGTGGTGTGGCCTTGAGCTTCAAGGTCTCAAGCTTTTGGTCTGTAGCTTAAGCTGCAACAATTTGGTTCCTGAAGTCTCACAGAAGACTCAGTATAACAGATTTAAGTTACTGCTTTTATAGGGAAAAAGGAAACAGAATCAAAGAAGGTATCTTAGTACCAGCATTTTCTTGGGGGAGCTCTGTTTGCTGACAGCAAGCAGAGATGTGGCTCATTTAATAGATGCTTCCTGACTCAGTGTTAGCAGCTGTGAGTCTTTTAAGAGACCTCACTGTCAAATACTTAAATGGAGTTTGTGAGCAGTGGATGGTGGTGCTCTACTTGGTGGCAATGTGCACCCTAAAATTCCCCTGAGTGGCAATTGGGGGTGCTGCCAATACCTCTGCTAAAAAACTAACTCTACGAAGGTACACAAGAAGCTAGGTAGAGCAGCCAGCCACTCAATCCAACCCTTTTATCCTGGCAAGTTATATGCTGAACCATAGGTCAATTAGCATGACATTAATGTAAGCTTTTGTGTGCTTCTTTGAGACTTCGGGACTGCTGGTCCAGTTCATGAGGCTAGTCCAGGCCAGAAATTTTATATTATACACCATGGCCATGGAAACTCTGGGTGATAGCCTGAGCATGTGAAATCTCAAAGCCCACCACCACAGTCACAGACTTTATTTAACAAGGCCATACCCTCTCCAACAAAGTCATACCTCCTAGTAATACCTCATACTCTCTATGAGATTATGGGAGTCAGTTATATTCAAACCGTCACATTACATGACCTGGCCCCAACCTTTTAACAATATCATAGTAAAAATAGTATTAGTTTACCTTCAAAAGACCTCATAGTCTATCCCAGTCTCAACCATATTTTATAGTCCAAAGTTAAATGTCTCTTCTGAGATTTATATAATTTCTTAACTTTAATCACTTGTAAAAATCAAAATCAAAACTCAGAGCATATACTTTCAACATATAATTGCACAGGATATACATCTCTGTTTCAAAAGGAACAAAGGTAATACTGGACCAAAGCAAGATCAAAAACCAGATTGCAAACTCCAATCATTGCATCTCTATGTCTAATGAAAACACTCTTCCAAACAAATTTCAACTTTGTTGATTACAGCATATGTCTTTTTCTTGGATTGGTTCCTCTCCCCATTAGAAGCTTTCATCAAATGGAATCCTATGATTATAGTATCTGTAACATCTTTGGTTTTCCAAAACAATCCAGACTTCAACTTCATAGCTTCATATAATGATGTCTCTGTTGGCCTCCACTTACGAATACCCCTGACACATGCTTTCACTGAGAAAGCCCTTCAGTGGCTTTCTTTAACTGAGGGGACAAATTCCATAACCCATTTCTTCTATCCTAAACTTATCATAAGCCAGAACCTTGTGGTCAACACTCCCAGGTTCTGCTGCTTACTGGTATTGGGACATAATCCTCTCATTCAATTCATCTTCACAAGATTTCTGTCTTTCAATGCCTAAACTTGACTGTCTTGAAAGTTGTCTGTAGATCAGGAATAACTCATAAACTCATCAATATCTGCCTCCCAGTGCTGGGATTAAATGTGTGCCCTACCATTATTGGCTCTAAGCATTTTATAAAATTTCTTTTTCACCAGTGGAAACTTAGGTAAGATCACTCCCTTTATTCAATTTCTTAATCTGGATATCTCTTGAACTCAGGATTTAGTTCCATTCCACTTCTTACAATTTACATTTTGTAATTTACCAGGCTTACCTTGTTCCTTTTCATTATAAATCTTAACTAAAATTACCACTAATAACCACACAACAGAGTCTATACTAAGCAGTTTGGAGATTTCTTCTCTCAAGAAAATTCATCCAAAATCCTTAACTTTAGCCTTAGGCAGACCCTTTATACAAGAACAAAAAGTATCCACTTTCTTCACAAGACCAGTCTCTAGGCCACATGCTAACATTCTTCTCCTCTAAAACTTCTTGATCCCCACAGATCATAAAATCACATTCAGCACATCATCTCTCATGCTCCTACTAGTATGGCCCATTAAACAGCACTTAAAGCATTTTACTGCTTTTCTGACCTAAACTTCAAAATACTTATTACTCCAAACAAAAACATGGTCAAGCCTATCAGAGTCATACCCTAGGCCCTAGTACAAACATCTGTCTTAGGGTTTCTATTGATCTGAAGATACACCATTATCACAAATACTTTCATAAATTAAATCATTTCATTGGGTGGCTCACTTACAGTTTTAGAGTTTTAGTATATCATCATGACAGGGAGCATGGTGGCATGCAGGCAGACATGGTGCTGAAGTAGTAGCTGAGACTCCTACATTTAGCAGGCAACAAAAATTTGACCAAGACATTGAGAATAGGAAACCTGAAAGCCCACTCCCACAGTTACCAGTGACACACTTCCTTCAACAAAGCCACACTAACAAAGTCACAACTCCCAGTAGTAAGGCTATTACACTACTATTGGGTCAATTACATTTAAACTATCACAAGAACTAATAAAACTTCCATTTATAATAATGCTTATAAAAGAAAATTATGCATTAAAATAAAAACCTTAATATAAGTTTTATACATCACTTTTTATATGTGTCAAAAATACTTCTATGCACTATGAAGAGTAGCTTGTCATCTATTGCAGGAATCTTATTGGGTAGTATTAATAAAAACCTTGAGCCAGATATTGGGGAAATGCTGAAACATCAGAGAGACAGAGAAACAAGCCATAGCCACTTCTCACCTAGCCACTGCACAGGTCTAAAAGGGTAGGTCATGTCTCCAGAAGTCCTCAGACTCAAAATCCCTGTGTCCTCAGCTGAAAGGGAACACAGCCAAATCTGAACTCCTCTCTTCTCTTGCTCTGCCCAGATATGTCATTTTCTGATTTAACTTATCTAGTGCTAGGATTCAAGGTGTTTGCCACCACCTCCTGGCTATGTTTGGCCTTGAACTCACAGAGATCCAGAGGATCTCTGCCTCCTGAGTGCTATGACTAAGGGTATGGGATACCACTCCCTGCCTTTCATGACTTGTTTCGGTGGGTGGCTCTATCCTGTGATATTTTAGGTTATTTTTTATTAAATATACAGCATATCTCCACAATCATCAGCCAAAATATATACTCAATACCAAGATTAATATGTTACACTAGGCATCAAAGTACAACTCAAATAAGGTGCTTAAATTTCCCTAGTCCAATTGTTTACTGAATGTCATTATTGTTATAGGGAAGGCTTTTCTCATTTTTTTCTATTTTTTTTTTAGTGGAAATAACAATGCAGCCTTATAGACCATTCTTCTACTATCTCTCTAAGTACATTACCAGTACCACAGAATCAATACCTCCAGTACTGAAGGGGCATGAACAGAAATCTATGGATGGCTACTACCACGGCACCTAGCTATACAACTCCTGATTCCTGTTAGAGAGGTACTTGTGCAATGTATATTACTGCTCCAAGGATGACAGGTAATGGATGGAAATAGCCTGATGTCCCTCAACAGAAAAACTGATAAGGTGTGATATACCTACACAATAAAACCTTACTCAATCCCAAAGAAAACTAAAATCATGACATTTGAAGAAAAATAGCTATGCCTGTGGTGTTAATCAGAGTAAGGTAGACCAGGAAAGATAGATGCATTATTCAATAATATTATGTTTATCATTATTTTTGTAGATTCCTGTTTCTTTTCTAATAAAAGAAAGAGTATGGATTTAGATGGGTAGAGAAGTAAGGAGGATGTGAAAAGACCTGGGGGATCATAATCAGAGTATACTGTATGAAAATAATCTACTTTCAATACAATATAAAAATAAAATAAAGTTATACTTACTGATTTTATGTGGTGTGCGTCTGTGTGTATGTGTCTATGTGTACATGTGTGACCACCATAGCAATGGTGTGTGAGAAAAGGACAACTGTCAGGAGTTAATTTTTTTCTTTCTTCATGTGAGTTCGAGGGTGGCACTCAGGTCATCAGTTAGGTACCAGGTGTTTTCATCAGCTGCCACCTCTCAGCATAAATACCACATTTTCTTTCACATTCGAATCCTAGACACTAATCTTTATGTGTGAGTGGAGATCATGAAATTAGAAAGACAACCATGAAGGAGGATTGTGAGACACTAAGGAAGAGAAAAGAGGTAGGACATGAATGAGAGTGAGGGGGAGGGAATGGTACCATGAAGGTAGAAGGGGGATTGGGAAACCAGGCGAGAGGGATGGGGAGGTTAGGAGAGGAAGAGAACAGAAAAGGATGTGTAAGAACAAAGTGTATTTAAAAAGTGTCATAATTGAATCCATCAACTTTTATAACATGCAGAACTTACAAGTTAACTCATAAAGCTAAGGCTATAAATAACTCACAGTTGAACATGAGAAGTCTGATTTTTTTCTTAGTCATGGATTGGCTAAACTAAAGAGAACTAGTATGCATAAAACTGTGGTGCTGTTTTCCATAAGCCAAGGTGACAAAATGCATAAAAACATAATTCAAATACACTGTAGCTACAGTTGTTGTATAATTAAATGATTAGGCAAATATAAATCAAAATGGTAACATTAACAGGTCTCATAATTTACATTATAATTTTCATTTTTAGCTGAATATACAATTATTCTTCTAGCCAATATTTTGTTTATATGATATTTTTGGTTAATCAATTCTAAAATGTGTAGTTTATATCTATATCGATTTATTTTATATTGTATTTTAATATACATATGAAGATATAAATATATTTTATATCTATATAAATAATTATATATATTATCTGTATACTATATACTACATATATATAGTACAGAAAATATATATTAGATAATGAGCTAATGGCTAGTGTCAACTTTGTGATATGCTAATGCCTTGAACTTAAAGAAATATCTTGTGTATCTTCTCTGGTGGTGTTTATATTCAGGGTGAGACTGTTTCAACTGCTTTATTCATGGATGTCACTTAGTATAGTAAGTAACATTTTCCATAATTCAATTTTAGTCAATAAATATCAGGAAACTCATCATTCATTCTCTTAGTCTTTTCCCCCAATTTGCTCTCAAAATCCAAAGATTCTCACATTATTTTTCTGACAAGATGCCTAGTGGTACTAGGAAAGTTGATGTCAAACTATTAACAAAGTCTTTCCATATTCTTGGATTAAGGAAAACTCAGTTAAACATAATTGTTAGTTTTATTTTATTTTGGAAATAAGCTCACTAAGCCAGTAACATGTGGTATATGTAAAACGTTGGCAGTGCTATAACAAGGTTGCACAAATGATTTCTCTGATAATAGTTATTCTTATAATTTTGGTAAAAAATACTGCAATGCCGTTGGTTTTTTTTCTTTACCAATGATTTAAAATAGCAATCCTGAATCATTCATTAGCTTCATAAGACATAATGCAGAAACAGTTATCTGTGTCCTGCAGGCAAGGAGGAATACAGAAAAGTCAAGCAAGTGGGAGGCATGTGATCTTGTCTAATTTTCCACTAATCCCTTTTCATAACCTCCTGAATAATTTCTCTTCATTTCTGGCTTTAATTGCTCACAGCCCTAATTCCTCTCAGGCTCAGGAGACATGTGGCAGTTTTGAGACCATTAAACTACAATTTTTTATTTCTTCTTATATACATTAAAGTTCTTATTCTCTGTCATATTGCAACAAGGGGTAGAAGGGAAAGAATTACATTATACAATAAACAACATTCTCATAAAACAAATTATTATTTAGAAACAAAATTTGTAAGCACAGTTATAAGCATCTTGCCTTTGTTAGTAAGATAATAATAACATTGAAAACAGATCTATAAGGAAAAAAAGGAACTAAGAAATGAGATTATACAGGTTGTGTTGTAATACATAGATTTAAATATAAACTAAAACTTCAAAATTGAAAACTTGCAGTTGACAGCCTGTCTCTCCATATGAATGTATAACTTATCTGCACTTAAAAATATATCTCAGGACTGACACAAGGGAGCTAAACATCACCTTGGAGTGAATGTATGCACTTCATTTTAAATTTCTATAATGACAATTTGTCATAAAGCCCATTTTACTAATGGCATTGTATCATTTGTCCACAAACAATATATTTTTAGATGATGAAAATGGCCTCCTTATGACTTGCCCCACTTAGGCATCTTTATTTTGAGTGGATCTGAACTCATATCATCAGGATTAAAGTTCAATATGGCCACAGGCCAACTCTTTCATTCTTCTCACATCCCTAGTGCATTGATTTCCCCTGAGATGCTGTTCTCTACATCAAAACCCCTGTTAGATATTAAATATGAGTTAAAGAGTCACACTAAGACTTGTTGTTTCCTTGTGAAAATTGTATTATCTTAATATCTTCCATTAGCTTGAAAACTTTGCTCTCTTTGAGTAGTGAAAATGTGAGCAGCTCTTCCTAAATCATGCATACATTCTTCATCCACTCACAAAATGTATAGACCAGCAAATGTTCTGCAGAATTTGCTCAAGTGTAAATTTTAATGTTGCAGGGTATGCTTTATTAGTGAAATAATTACTGTCAGCACATTCTTTTTAAATAATACTTCTTTTAAAAACAATTCAAATACAAATTTGTCTTTAATATTTTATTTATGAACATTTTATTTTAACAGTAATTAATACGTATTTGTATAAACAAAATAAGGCAAAATTATAGAAGATGCAAGGTAGACTGACTTTAGCTATATGATAACTAAAACTGAACATACAGGCCTGGAATTCTCTCAGTGCTTGGTGGTTACAAGCACTTACTTTTGTAGAAAACTCAGGTTTGAGTCCCAGGACCCACATAGTGGCTCACAACCTAATTTTAGTTCCAAGGGATCTGACGCCTTCTTCTGACCCCTGAGGGCACCTGGCACACATGTGGTACACAAACATACATGCAGATAAGAGATTCGTAGATATGAAATAAAAAATAAATTTAAAAGGATCAAAAACCTAAATAGCTTTGTAATTATTAACTATTTATACATGATAACATCACAAGTATAAATATTTTGGTCATGATATGCTTGAGTTTATCTATATTAAATACACAAATAAACAAATTCTGCTAATAAATTTTCAAGTGAAATTTAGAAGGTGAACATTATATTTTAAATTAATGTATAGTTTCTATATCTTCTGTTTTCCTACTAAGTATAAAATATGTTTAAAAGTGTATATTTTCTCTTTTTTTAATCTAAGAATTAGATCCCGCCACAGTCTCATTTTCTGCTCTGATGCTCTAATTTTTATTTTGAGACAAGTTTTTGTCATGCAGTCCCTATGCTCCTTAAAGTCACAACAGCTCTCTTTTCTCTAGTCCCTAAGTTCTGGGGTCATAGCTATGAACTACTATATTTATCTGAAATTGTGAAATTGTCCACTGCAAATTGTCCTTAGCTGGCTCATCACATAAGGCTTTTCATACAGTCAACATAGATGCCCAAACACATACTCAAATACATGAGTTCTCATGCTAAAATCTTGGAAATCAATATGAAATGCTACCTTTTATTAATTGCATCTTTAAAAAGCATAGGTCAGTTATCAATAAAGGGTAAGCATCACACCACTGTCAAATGTTTTATATCCTGACCTTTCAGATCTTTAATGCTGTTTAAATTATTTTCAAAAATACAGCAAACTTAATCTCCTTTTAAAAAATGTACCTTTTAGCTTCAATTTTAATTACACACTAAACTTAGAGAATTGGTTGCAGGAGATGTACTATTCATTGCATTAGTAAATACATAACTTTTGTACTAATAAATGCATATGAAATGCACTGGAAAAGTACATACATTGGTGTACACTTAAAAGGTATGAAAATAATTTTGTGCATTTATTTTTTGATGCTTTTCTTATGAAGAAATGTAAATATTTTTTCTCTCACGTTTAATTATTTATATATTTTAAAAAGTTTTAATTACATCATTCCCCCTTTCCTCCCTCCAAACACTTCCACATACCCCTTCTGGCTCTCCTTCAAATCCATGGCTTCTATTCTTTTACTATTTGTTATTAAATACATATACTTATATGCACATACAAGGATATGTGCATATATATTGCTAAATATGTAAATACCCTACTTGGTTTGTATAATGTTACTTATATGCATGATTTTGGGGGTGTCCACAATAATTAATATAATAAATTACTAGAAATAATAATAGAATATATAAGATTTATTAACAGAATTATGTAGGTTTTAATCTTGTTTTATATCCTACACTAGAATCTATTGCCTGGCATTAGGTATTTTAGAAAGGTAATATTTTTCTAGGAAATTAATATTTTTTTCAATTTAAATAATCCTTCACCCCATAGAAGTATGCACTTTTATAATGCAGACTCACTCAATAAACTATACCTAAAGCTAAAAGGAGATTTACATCTGTTAATAGCTATAAGCAGGTTCTTCTAAAATCAGATTGTTAATGTGTGGAAATTCAGAGGGTCTTGCCTTCTGTGTGTGGTGACTTGATTTTCTTTCTTAAACTAAATATTTCTGACTCAGAAGTGATTTTATTTTGTCACTGGGTCTTAGCTGTTCAATTGAATTTCATTGAATATACAGTCAATATGCATTAATTTGCATCAAATTCTCTACAATAAACATTTATAAATGTCTCTTTCCAGCATTTCTCAAACATTCTTCTCAGTGTGTTTATGATGGAAATGAAATAATGTATGTTTTATTAGCTCAGAGGAAAATTTCAGCAATATGTTTAAGTTAATTGATATTTTACACATGTAATAACATATAAATTCTTATTTATTTCTTAATTATTGACTATCAGCCGTACCAATCTTCTCAATCAAAAACTACAACAAAATTAATGTTAATCACAACCCTCTTCCAAAGCTCCAGGGTGGTTTTTTGCATGAATTAAAATTAGAAGACATACAAGGATTATGGATTTGAGTTTCCAGAAGTAGGTACAGTAAACATACTAGAATAAGACCAAAGCAAATAGCTTCTAATTAGAAAATAAGCAACAGGAATAAAGACTAGAACAGAAATGAAGTAAATTAATTTTTTTCACAATATTAATTGTATCTATTTGTCACCATATGAAAAAATATTGTGTCTAGTTTCAGAGGATTTCCAATGCATGACAAAATATACTTTTGTTTCAATTCCCATTAATCCATATTTAATTACTCAAATTTTAAAATGTTTCAGTTAGAAGGCTTACTAATTGAAGTGTATTTAATGTTTGATCATCACTCCATTTCAAATTTCTAAGATAGCTTTACTAAAAGAAGTAAATTATACCTTTATATTGCAATGTAAATTTAGTGTCAAAAACATCTAACATTCTGACCTAACCACTTAGTCAATTAGAGCTTGTTTAGAAATTGCTAGATGTTAGGCAGTTTACAAAAGCAGAAAAGACAAGAACATTTAAGTTCTGTAGAAATCAAACATGTGTTCACTAATCCAAAATGTCAGCGCAGTAATCAAATACCAGGTATGCAGGGTTGTAGTAAAGGCTCCTGAACTGATAATGGGAATAGCAACATGTGTGGCTTGAAGCTGTGACTAGCCACAGACATGAGGGTGGGACTAAGATTATTATGGTAGCTTCAATGACTTACAACATTGACTATCAGGGGATCTCACAGGACTCCAAAGGTAGAAGACTGTCAAATGATATAGGCAGTAGGTGGAGCCTCTGGCACTAAGAGCACACTGTGTTCCTGAGCATGAACTGACATCTTGGAGCCCATTCCCTATAGAGTATCTGCTAACCTATCTTTAATACTGGGATGAGGGACTCGAACCTACCTCAACTGGATATGCCAGACTGAACTGACCCACCTTGTGACTCCTTGCCCTCCTTGGAGAATTGATGAGAGGATGGTGTGGTTAGAGGCTGAAGGAGGAATGCAAGAGACTGGAAGGAGGGAATAAGGGGGAGCAGTGGTAGACATGGCAAAGAACTTTAAAAAAAAAACAACAAAGATTCAAAACAAAACAAAAACAAAAAGAATCTGTTCCCAGCAAGACTGCTCCCCACTTCAAGCACTGCTATAAGTTTAGAAGTTTCCAGAACTTTTGTACCAGAGTACCCTGTTACAAATATGGAGCACATTACTCATTACTCAGGTATGATGATTCATTAGAATAATCATCAGGACTTTGTAACGAGTTGTACACATGATTACAGTCTGTTCTATCAAAATATAATATCAAGCTAGAGCAGTAAAAGCAAAAGACGTAGTATAATGAGGCCTGAGAGGGCTCAGATAGTGCTTGTGTATTCTCTCCCTTTGGAGACCAGTTCCATTTCTCCCCTGGCACACTGATGCTCAGCAGTGGCATGAAGTCTGTTAAGCAGAGATTAATCAACTCTTATTTTTTTTCAGCCCTTTGTAGTGTATCTGAAGGTGAAATGTATACCACATAGTTAAAGTCCCAAACTTGTAGCTGCACACTCATGGCAAGCCCCAAAGTAATCATGTTTGCATAAATTCTCTAGGTATCTGTCATTAATTACCACCTAGTATAGGTTCAAGGTTGGTCTGAGAATTGTACTTTGAACAGTCAACACAATTATGTCAGTCCTAGAAGTACCAGGCTTTTTAAATCATAGAAAACAATAATACATTGGTTTATATATGTCTGTCTAATTATTGCATATACAAACACTTTCACATGTATATGTATATTCTGTGTGTATATGAGGGAGAGAGAAAAAAAGAAAGAAAGAGGGAAGGAAGGAAAGAAAAAAGAAAGAAAGGAAAGGGGTTATTTGCTTCTCTTAGCATGTCCTTTTTTAATTCCTTTTGGCAATCAAACCTTACTTGAATAGTTTTGTGTAGTAGAATGTTCTGGCCCAGCCTTTCTGGCCTATCCCTGAGGTTCTGGCCTGTTGGGCCCATGGTCCAGACCCACAGACCCACAGAATCACACAGATGTTTATATTAATTTTGTGCTGATTGACCTAGGGCCCAGGCATAAAACTTGAAAAGTATTTACCCTTAAACTAATCCATGCTTCTTATTTTGTTTACCCATGAACCTTGGTACCTTTTCTCAGAGCAGCATAGTTGTCCTCTGTATCTGCTGGTGTGTCATCATGGCTTCTCTGTGTTGTCACTCTGGTTTTTCTGCTCTGCTCTTCCTGTTCCCAGTTTTCTTAGTCTGGTATCCCCACCCATATTTCCTGTCTGCCTTTGGCCAATCAGTTTTTTTTTTTTTTTTTCCTTTATTTTGTATTTATTAAAAAAAAAACACAGTAAAAAGAATTTAAAATGTGGAAGAGTTAACAATAACTATATAGAGGATAAGAATGATAAGCATGGCTTATCAAGGGTAGACATACAAATAAGATTGCTACACCTATATTTTCTTTGTGTTCATCTTTCCCTCTGAATTTTTTTTTT
>PVIH01024838.1:0-21891 GCA_004025045.1 Sigmodon hispidus | reverse complement strand
GACAACAGTCAAATGGCATGAGTAGTTTGTGGAGTCCCATGGAGTAGGATCAGAATATGTTCGTGGTGAATGAACTGATATCTTGGAGCCCATTCTTTATAGAGGAACACCTAACTCAGCCTTGATACTGGGACGAGGGACTAGGACCTACCTCAACTGGATATGCCAGACTGAACTGACCCACCTTAGGACTCCTTGCTTTCCCTGGGGAATGGATGGGGAATGGGTGGGGAGAGGCTGAGGGAGGACTGGGAGGAGGAGCAGTTGTATATATGCAAAAAAATTTAATAAAAAATTACACCTCCAAAAAAAGAAAAATAGACATAAAATTTGAGTACAGGTGGTGACTACATACGTATTAATATCTTACTTGCTTTTAGGTACAACCCCACTACACACAATCCAGTCTATCTAATTTTGCTAGATAATTCAAAGTAAATTATAAACATTAGAGGTAGATTTTTGTTTTATTTCATTTTGACACAAGATTTTACATATCCAGGATGGACTCAAACTAGCTGCATAGCAAAGGATGACTTTGAACTTCTGATCGTTGAGTCTGTGTGTCCCAAGTGTTAGGATTACAGGTATGCAACACTATTCCCAGTTTGTACTATGCGAGGGCTGAGACCCATGGTTTTATGAATGTGAGGCAAGCACTCTACCAACTGGGCTGCATTCTCAGCCCCTCTTTTCCTTTAAGATGGGATTTCACTACATAATTCTGGCTAACCTGGAATCTGCTACCACCTGAGTGTTAAAATCACAGATATATATATATATATTTATATCTATATGTATGTGTCTGAATGTGGGTATGTGTATGTACATGCCCAAGGAAGCCAGAAAAGGGTATCAGATCCTCTGGAGCAACAATTACAGTTGCAAGCCACCTATTTTGAATGCTGGAAACCAAATGTAGTTCCTCTGCAAGAGCAGTATGCACACAACTGCTGAGTCACCCCCCCCTTTTCATTTTCTTGAAAAAGGGTCTCCAAGAAATTCCAGATTTGTTTGGAACTTACTCTGTAGTTAAAACTAACTTCAACTTCTTCCTGATCTTCAAGACCTGCCGAACACTGAGATTATAGGCATGTACTACCTGCTCTCAGTTTTCTAGAAAATATTTTAGATAATATACTGGTTTTTCCTGTTCTGGAAACTGTATACTATTTTGTGGTTAGTTTCTCTCATTCAATGTAGTTTTTTTTGAGATTTGTCCAGGTTCTCACATCTATCAGGAATTTGTTCCCCTTTATTGTTGAATAGAGCCCCACTATGTGAATATTCCACGTTGTTCATCCACTTTTCCAGTGAGGGGCACTTTTCTATATTTAGTTTTTAGGTATTATAAGTGAATCTGTTTAGCATACTTTTGGTATAAATTCATTTATTTCATGTGGTTTCATATGTATGGGTATGTGTACACCACAGATTGCCTGCATGTAGACAGCAGAAGCTAGCTTGTGAGGGTTGGATCTCCCTCTCCACCATGTGGGTTTCAGAGATCAAACTCTGGTCATTAGACTGGGCAGCAAGCTCTTTACCCACTGAACCATCTGGCTGGCCTAGGCTATCATTCTTTGTGAATGTATTCTTCCATTTATCTTCAGTTTATTGTTTTAATTTGCATTTCCTTCCTTCTAAGAAGCCTGAACACATTTTATGGTAGGCATATTTCATTCTGTATATTTTCTACCCATATACTTGGCTCATTTTTGATTGGGTTATTTGTCTTTTAACATTTTTATTATTTGAAGCTCTTATTGTGGATGCTAATCATGAGTCTCTAACATCCTGTAAATATCTTGTCCTTTTACTTTGTATATGTATGTTTCTTATGCAGAATTTAAATTTTTTAATGCAGTCAAATCTATGATTATTTTTTGTTTACAGTTTATAGTTTATCTTATTTAAGACCAGGGTCTAAGGTCTAAAATATATTTTTAATAGTCCTTAAGGGTATATGAAGACTTTCTGAGGTGTTCAAGTATATAGATGGCTTAGCCTAGTATAGTAACACATATCAATATAGTGACACATATCAATATTCCTACCACTATGGAGCAGGGAGCAGAAGAAGTCAAAAGACAGCCACAGTTACATAGTTCAAGACCGGACTGTTTTCCATGGAACCCCACCTCAAAAACTATCTGGGGATGCTGCTAAGTTGGCACAGTGCATACCTAGAATTCACAAGGCCAGCCATTTGATGCTCCAGAGTACATGGAACTGGGACTGGGGAGTTAGTTCAGTTATGGGTGATTGCTGACAAGCTTGATAGCCGGAGATCCATCACTGAATCCTACACAGTGAAAGGAGAGAACAGAGTATACGTTATTCTTTGACCTCCATGTGGACAAAATAAATAAATATAAAAAAAACTAAACAAAAAAACGGATAGTGGCATATACTGGTTGTAGCCAGAAGTTTCTGGCTCGGCCTAGCCCCAAGATCTAGACTGTCAGTCCCATAGCTGCTTAGTCCCTAATAATCACACAAAGGCTTATATTAATTACAAATTCTTTGGCCTATGGTTCAGGCTCATTACCAACTAGCTCTTGTAAGCTAACTCAATCCATTTTTATTAATTTATGTCTTGCCATATGGCTATTGGCTTACTGGTACTTTCACATCTTGCTTATTGGAGAGCTGGATCGTATCTCCTTGACTTTGCCCTTCTCCTTCATCTCTGCTTTGATTTCCTGCCTGCCTCCAAGCTGCCTTGCCATAGGCCAAAACAGTTCCTTTATTAAGTAATGGTAATAAGACATTCACAACAGGGGGCTGGAGAGATGGCTCAGCGGTTAAGAGCACTGTCTGCTCTTCCAGAGGACCCGGGTTCGATTCCCAGCACCCACATGGCAGCTAACAACTGTCTGTAGTTCCAGTTCCAGGCAAACACCAAGGCAAATAAATAAATAAATAAATAAATAAAGCTTTAAAAAAAAAAAAAAAAGACATTCACAACATACAGAAAGACATCCCACATCACTGGCAGTTCCAACACATGGGAAGTGGACACAGGAAGATCAGATGCTCATGGTTATACTTTAGTATGTATATAGTGAGTTCAAGGCCAGCCTGGGACATGAGGCCCTGTTTCAAAGAACAACAAAAGCAAGCAAGCAAACAAACAAACCAATCAAAGCAAATATAGATAACTTTAAGGGACTTTATTTCCATATTCCTCAATTTCCACGCATACTCTGGTGGGATTTTTGTTTGTTTGAAGACAGTTTCATGTAGCATAGGCTGACCTTGAACTACATCGTTGAGAATGACATTAACAGTCAGGTGCTGCTGTGCATGGTATTATAAGATACTGCGCATAGAAACCCAGTATACTGTATGTGCTCGGCAAGTGCTCTACCCGCTGAACTATAGCCCCAGCCTCTCTTTTCTTCATGTTTGTTTATGCCTAAAGCTGAAACAGCTTAAGAGTGCCTGTGTGGTGTCCTCATTCTCAGTTTCCTTTCCCATCCTTCTTCTCACAAGTGTGCCTGTATCCTTTCCCCACAAGTTGAACTATGTTAAACCTCTTAAATCACACTTGAATCAGATAGAAAGCCTCTGGCAAAGCAAACAAAGGAGTAAATCAATATATTGACATTAAAAGTGTACATGCTGTCAGGCCTAGAGGCGAATGTCCTTAATCCCAGCATTTGCAAACATGAGGTAGGAGGATCAAGAGTTCAAGGCTAGCCTGTCAACTTTTCCATTTGTTTAAAATGTTTCACAATAACATATCAAAAGGATAAGGAACAAATAGTACTGATGCCAAGAAAGCCTCTCCACATCCACAGTAGTGTATCTTTCTCTGTTTCTGAGAGATCATCCCATGGGGAAAAGAGAAAGTAGAGTTTGAGCTACAAATACTGAAAGTGGCAGAAGCAGAGCCCTATTCCAGGCAATAATTTCATGGCAAGTCTATGCCACATGTATCTTAGAATTCAGAAATGAGAGCTG
The DNA here is from genome assembly GCA_004025045.1 of Sigmodon hispidus. NCBI lineage: Eukaryota > Metazoa > Chordata > Mammalia > Rodentia > Cricetidae > Sigmodon > Sigmodon hispidus. The sequence continues at coordinate 17,922 of PVIH01024838.1, read as the reverse complement.
GAGAGCCAGCTTAGGCATCATATAAAGTGCCTGCCACCACACTTGACAACCTGAGTTCCCTCCTCAGGACCCTGACATCCATAAGACATGACACTTGTACACACATGAAAAAAAGAAAGAGAGGGAGGAAGAAAAGAGAGAGAGGCAAAGATGGAGAAACAGCTAAGCAGTTAAGTGTGCTTGCTGCTCTTCCAGGGAAGCAGAGTTCAGTTCCCAGCACCACGACATGGGACTCACAACATCCTGAAACTCCAGATCCAAGGGATCTGACATCCTTTTCTGTCTTCTGTGAGTGAGTGCACTCATACACACAAACAAATACAAATCTGAAAGGCCAGGGCTACCAATGCAAACCTTTAATCACAACACTTGGGAGATAGAGGAAGGTGAATCTCTGTGAGTTCAAGGCAGTGTGGTCTTCATAGAAAGTTCCAGGCCAGCTAAGATCTACATAGCAAAACTCTGAAAAATATCTTTAAAAAAATTAATCTTAGAGCTGGAAAGATGGCTCAGCTGTTAAGAGCATTGGCTGCTCTTCCCTAGGACCTAGGTTCAATTCCCAGCACCCACATGTCAGCTAGTAACTTTCTGTAACTCCATCCCCATGTCTCCTGACTCCCACAGACCATGCATGTACACGGTGTACAGACATGCAGGCCAAACACCTATACACATAAAATAAATACTATATAATTTTTCAAATTCATTTAAAATAAGTAAAATTTTATAAAAATAGATTTCATAAAAAGACAGTGATAGTTGTTTACAAATACTATATTAATATGCTTTCATTTGAATTGAAAGTAAAGTCAGTTTGTAAAAACAACAATGTAAATGTCACTTCACAGGATTTTTGAACAGTAGGACTGATCCTGCCAATGAGATACATGGTGCACTATTTCCATAAGTTAATGAATATAAACGAGCAGTTCTGAGGCATTAATGAAAACACATTCAAAGCACAAAAGAAGATACAAGCATTTAATTTTAAACTCTACACTGGTAAAGATCACTTCAAAGTAGCAATAGCTTATTTTCTAAGACTATCTGAATATGTCAAGTGAATTCACCATTCTCTAAGTGAAAGAATAGAGAAGCACAACTACTGGTCATTTAATAAGTTTATTGATGTAATTCCTAGAAACTGAAAAAAAAATAACTCTAGGAATGAGTGAAAAATATTTTTCAGTTTCAGTGGTTTCCAATCATTTGCTTTCAACAAATTTAAGGGAAAGTCTAATCAAATGGATAGATCACAAAATATCATTTCTGATATGTCACGAGTGTCCTTTGAGTTTTCTTTTCCTTTGCTTTTAACCAGAAGACTCCCAAAGAGTTCAAACAAAAGAATTGCATCACCTTTACAATACTCTATTCCCATTTTCTTATGTGTTTGAACAGGTCTCTTCATGTATTATGTCTATAAAAATAGAAACAAAGGTGGGAGCTGGAGAGATGGCTCAGAGACTAAGAGCACTGGCTGCTCTTCCAGAGGCCCTTAGTTCAATTCCCACCACCCACATGGTGGCTCCCAACTACCTGTTAATGGGATCTGATTCCTTCTTCTGGTGTGTTTGAAGATAAGACAGGTCATTCATATATATATATATATATATATATATATATATATATATATATATATTTAAAGAGCATTTACTAGGAGCCAGGCATAGTAGAGAATGACTTTAATCCCAGTATTCAGAAGGCAAAGGCAGGTGGATCTCCTTGAGTTTGAGGCCAGCTAAGACTACATGGTAGTTTCAAAACAGCCAAAGCTACATAGTGAGGTCCTGTTTTGAAAAAAAATAAAAGCACTTACTGGCTTCTCAGAGGACCAGAGTTCATATCTCAGCACCTACCTGAAAGTTCATAACAGCCCCAAAAAATCCAGTGCCCCATTATGGGCACCAGCATATACATATTCACATACACACACTTAAAAAACAAGAAATAGAATTGATGCTGAAGTCTGAAACATTCTAACCAAAAGTAGTACTCATCTACCCACATGTGGAAGAAAAAAATATCTAATATTTAAAATATATGTTTGCTAATATTTTCTAAAGTACTCTTTATTTCACAAGGTCTAATGTATTCCAGGATGGTATTGAACTCACAGTGCAGATGATGACCTTGGTTTCCTCATCCTCTTGTATCAACATCCCAAGTGCTGAGATTCCAGGTGTGTGTTTCCACCATGTTCTAAGAATTGTTTTATATTTTTTTCTGAAAAGAAATGTGAGAAGTAATCAGTAAAAGACTGTCCTCACTCTAGTTGCTATAACTAAATATTATAGATTGGGTAATTGAAACAAAGAACAGTTATTTTCTCATAATTCTAGAGGTTAGAGGTACAGGACAAAGGCATGAACTCCGTGTCAGATAAATGTGCTCTTCCTGACTGCACAGTCTTCTTATCCCTGCATCCCCACATTAGGATCCTCCAAAGATCTCTTTACAATGGCACCAATCCCAATATAAGACATCCCTCCCCTCCACACACACACACTCTCAGAACTCTCATTTAAACCTAATTATTTCCCAAAGGCCTTATATCCTAACATACAGTGGAAATTATGGCTTTGAAATATGATTTTGGGGAGAAAATAATTCAATCCATAGATTTTTCAAAGCATGAAGTCATCTTACATTAAGATAAAATCCAGTGGGGTAAGTATAATGAAAAAACGAATTAAAGACTATATAATCTTTCCGGTTATCATAATCATAATTATTATTATTTAAAGTTTTGAGACAGAATTTCTGTATTATGTAGCTCTGGCTGTCCCTGAACTTACTGTGTAGAACAGGCTAGCCCCAAACTCCAGAGTTCTGCCTGCCTCTGCCTTCTGAACGCTGTGATTAAAGGGCTGTGCTACTCTGCTCAGTTATTTTTGCTTCCTCTTCCTCCTCCTCTTTTTTATGGGGGGGGGGTTCAAAATGGGCTTTCTTTGTGTTACAGCTCTGACTGTTCTGGAACTCACCCTGTAGACCAGGCTGGCCTCAAACTCATAGAGATCCACCTGTCTCTGTCTCCTGAGTGCTGGGTGGGACTAAAGGCATGCACCACTACCACCTGCTTATTTTTGCTTCTTTAAAAGTGGTTTGTGTAACTCAGACTATTTTCTTTTTTTAACTTTCAAAGTTCTTTATAAGCTTTCATTATGGTGATCTGTATCCTATCAGGTATTTTTTTTCTTTTTTTTATTATGAATAAATAAGTCACATTTTCTATCCCTGTATCTCCTTAATCAAGGTCCCTTCCCCCTCCTACCAGATCAGGTCATTCTTTCATCTCCATCAGACTATCTTCAAATTTTCTACATATTGAGGAGAACCTTGAACTTCTCATCTTGCTTCACACACAATTCTCAAGTGCTGGAATTATAAGCATGTCCAACTGAGCCCAGCTGATTAACTTTTACAGTAGTAATATATTGTTCAAGTATTTGGTTTGGCATGAGATGGTTGTTAGTATTTTGTGCACGGAAGGATAAAACACGCTAGCATGCAGCCAAGGAGCCATGTTAAGTTTATTGAAGGATCAGGTGGGGAAGGGGGAGAGAGAGAGCGCACGCACAAAAGAGAAAGGGAGGAAAAAGAGGGGGCAGAGAAAGAGAAAGGGAATGTCTGCCACATGGTTGGGGCTCTTTGAAGAGTGACTGTATAGACATGCCCCAGGTGTGGCCAGGTATGCCCTGTCAGAGAGCCTCTGGGTAGGGGGAGCAGGGGACATGGCCACACTTACAATGGTGGTACATGCCTGTAATCCGAGCCCCTGGGAGGTAGAGACTGAAAGATAAGGAGTTTAAGTTCATTAAAGGTCACATATTGAATTCACATTAGATGACACCATGGTCTATCTAAGAACTTATCTCAAAATAATTAAATAAATAAAAACCCAAGTGTAGTCCTGAATGCATGTAATTTTAGCATTTGTGAGTTATGTGAGGCAGGTGAATCTCTGCAAGTTTGAGGCCAGGCTGGTCTACATAGCAAGTACAAGGCTAGTTAGGACTGCATGGCAAAACTCTGCTTCAACAGAAGAAAAATATCTTTACTCTTTTTATTGTTGTTTTCTTGAGACAGAGTCTGTCAACCTAGCTCTGATTTTTCTAGAATTCACTGTGTAGAACAGGCTGGCCTTGAACTCAGATGTCTGCCTGCCATGGTTAAAGTTATAATACCTAACATGTTAGGAAAGTTCATACTGCTTCTTCTTTCATTAGAATTTTATCCAGCAGATTAAGCTGGCCTGGAAATGATTACACAACCCTGGCTAGCCTTAAACTTTAAGCCATCCTTCTGCCTCAACCTCACAATTGCTGGCATGACAGGTGTGTAAGTGACCATGCTTCCATAGTGTTTTCCAGAATGACTATGCTAGTTAACATTTCTACCGTGTAAAAAGGTCCTCTTCTCTACATCCCAACCATCAACTGTTAAATTGGACTGGTTTTGAGACAAGGTCTCATGTATCATTAGCTAGCCTCAAGTCACTATGTAGCTGAGGACGCTCTTGAACTCCTGATTCATATACCTATGTTATCCTAGCACTGGCATTACAGGCATGTGACACCATGCCCAGTTTTATGAAATGCCAAAGATTGAATCCAGAACCTTCCTTGGGCATGCAAAGCAAGCACTCAGCTAAGGCCCAGCCAAGCCCCAGCTTATGATACTTTTTAAAACAACCATTATTATGGGTATGAAGTGATAGCTCATTGTAGTTCTGACTGCATTTTCCTGATGATTAGTGGTATGGAGTTTTTCTACCTACTTTTAGCCATGTTTATGAGACAGGGTCTTACTATGTAGCCCTGGCTATCTTGAAATTCAGTATGTAAACAAGGCTACCTTCAAACTCACAGAGATTCTCCTGCCTCTGCTTCCCAAGTGCTGGGACTGAAGACCTGTGCCTTTAGCCATTCTTCTGTCTTCTATTAAGAAACTTCTATTTAGGCATTTTTTACATTTTGTGATTGAGTTATTTTCTTTTTCACTATTAAGTTTTTTTTTTTTTTTTTTTTTTTTTTTTTTTTTTTTTTTTTTTTTTTTTTTTTTTTTTTTTCTTATTTGTTTTTGAAACAGAGTCTTGCTACGTAGCCCAGGCTGACCTGGAACTTAATACATAATCCAGGCTAGCCTTAAACTCACTATCCTTTTGCCATAGGCGGCCAAGTGCTGGCATAGTAAGCATGCTTCATCATGCTCAGCTTGAGAAAATGGCTTTTAAACACATTGCCACTCGCACTGCTGGGAACTTCCTTGTTTCCAAGGTTACTGCAATAGTTTCTGGAGTTCTTTCCATTTCTTCCTTCAAATCCTTTCATTATATTATGCTATCAAAGTGATTTTCTAAAAGCCAACTTGGATTTAAAATTTGATGGCCCAGGCATAGTGGTTCAGGCCAACAATGCTAGCACTTGGGAGGATGAAGCTAGTGGATCACAAGTTACAGCACAGCCTGTCTCAATAAAACATAAAATACAACAAAACAAAGGATAAGTCCGTGAATTCTTTTGATGCTTTTCTTCTCCACTAAGTGTTCCTAAAACCTGACTCTACCATAAGCCAGCCGAGTCTGGTGGTATACACCTGTGCTCTTAGCTACTTGGAGGACTGAACCAGAGAGGTAGAGCCTGGGCACTTTAGAGACACTTTATATCAAAATTAAAAGAAATAATAGTGTGTGTGTGGGGGATGGGTGGGTGTGTATTTGGCTGTTTAAGTTAGAGGGCAATTTGGGGAGTCAGTCATTTCCATCTGCTAGATCAGACTGAGGACTGAACTCAAATCATTGAGCTTGTATAGAAAGCACTTTTTAAATCATTACTTTTATGTTTATGAGTGTCTCATCTGTCTGTGTGCATATGCATCATATGCATGCAGTGCCTGTGAAGGCCAGAGTAGAGAGTCAGAACATCCAGGACTAGAGTTAAGATCCTTTAGTCACTATGTGAGTTCTGGAAACGAAATTTAGCTCCTCTACAAAAGTGCTCTTAAATGCTGAGCTATTTCTCCAGCCCCGTGGAAAGCACTTTGGCCTTAGTTGTTTTGGGTTTTTTGTTGTTGTTGTTGTTTTTCTGAGACAGGGCTTCACATAGCTCAGGCTTGCCTTGAACTTTTCATCTTGCTGTCTCTACCTCCTAAATTCTGGGATGGCTCATACCTGCTTATATGATGCTTGTAGCCAGAGGTTTTCTGGCCTCTCTGGTCCAAAATCCAGACCTGCAGTCCTGCAGCTTCTTAGTCCCAAATAATCACACAAAGGTAGTTAGAAACTGTTTGGCTTATGGTTCAGGCTCATTACGTTCTAGCTCTGAAAACTTAACTCAACCCATTTCTATTAATCTATTGTATTGCCAAGTGGCTTGTGGCTTTACCTGTACTTTTACAACTTGCTTCTTGGGGGGCTGGATGGAGACTCTCTTGACTCCTCCTTCCTTCTCCTTTATCGCTGCTTGGAATTCCCACCTGCCTGTAAGCTACTTTGCCATAGGTCAAAACAGTTCCTTTATTATCCAATGGTAATTCACAAAGTACAGGAAGACATCTCACATCAGTACAAGCATTCTGCCAACTAAAGTATACCTTCACCCCAGGTATCCTTTTTATTCATGTTCTCATCCCAATCCTCGAAGAATGCCAAGCAAGCAGGATGGTCTCAAATTAGGTTCTTTCTACCCAAACCCCTCTACCTCATCTACCTAAGCCCATTCCTGCAGTAACTTTTCTCTGGTGGAGCCAAAAAGAGAAGCTCAGGATGCAGATCATAGCAGGCCACACTGGACTTCAGCAGTATTTTTTTAATATAGGGTTTCATGTAGCCCAGGCTGGCCTCAAACTTGTTGTATAGCCAAGGCTGGCTCTGAACACTTTTTTGTTGTTCTGCTTTTATTTTTCAAGACAGGGTCACATTATGTAGCTCTGGCTGGCTCTAAACTCTTGATATACCTGTGATGACATTATAGATGTTCAGCACCACAACCTGCTGAGACGTAGAGGACAACTAAGAATTAGGTAAATGAAACAGTAGGACAAAATCATTTAAGCTGACAAGTCAAAGCATGATAAGGAGAGAAATGGATGAAAATATCATGTACAGTGGAATGGCAGATAACACGCTATGTGAATTGTGTCACATAGTGACAAAGGCGCTCTCCCTAACCAAACTGGGGTCTGGTTCCTCTCAGACTCTGGGTTATTTCCTAGGTCCAGTTAGTCCCGTTTTACTAAGAATCTGAGTCTCCAGCAACCACCACCCTTGGTATCTGATCAAATTCCTCATTTTGTACTCATCACTCTGACCTACCCCCAGCAAGAATTTCCCTAGATTTGACATTTCCTCTTGGTAGTTTTCCATTTGTTAACCCCTATCCTTTCCCTTAGCTACATATTATTGTCCTTCCTTGCTATGTTTAAAGCTAAGATTAACTTCCTTCCTCTGTTGGAAGATCGCATTGCCGTGGTCACTAGACCCACCATGATCGAGCCTTAGATTTCACAAAAAAAAAATACAGTAACAAAGATCACATTTGTTTTTCATGTAACCTTATGAGAGGCATACTTTGTCGACCACATTTTACAGAACACAGTACTGGAGATGATGGGAGAAGTTTGGTGAGGATTCAAATTTTTTTTTTAACTTTATTTATTTGCCTTGGTGTTTGCCTGGAACTGGAACTACAGACAGTTGTTAGCTGCCATGTGGGTGCTTGGAATCGAACCCGGGTCCTCTGGAAGAACAGAGGATGCTCTTAACCGCTGAGCCATCTCTCCAGCCCCAGATTCAAATTTTAAAAGGGCTGAGTGGGAGGGAGGACGGAAGGGGTGACAGAGGCTCTAAAACTCTTCAGGGCCAGATCCAAAAACACTGTCCTAGTCCATTTGGCCTGCCGTAACACAAACACCAGATACAAATTTGTTTGGTCTCAGGTAAGAAGGCTAGAAGTCTTTTTGCTGTTTTGGAAGGATGAAGTCTAAGATAAGGTATGAGCAAGTTCACTTTCTTCTAAGGCCTCTGTCCTTGCCTTGCACATGGCCACCTTCTTCCTAGGCACTCATATGCTCACTGTGTATATGCATCACTGATGTTGTTGTTGTTTGTGAGGTTGTTTTTGTTTTCTTTTATTTGATTTAGTTTTTTGAGACAGAGTTTCTCTGTGTAACCCAGGCTATCCAAGAACTAGCTCTGTAGACCAGGCTAGCCTTGAACTCACAGAGATCCACCTGCCTCTGTCTCCCAAGTGCTGGGATTAAAGGTATATGCCATCGCCACCTAGCTGATGTTTCTTTTAATGATCTTCTCTCCTATAAGAACAGCAATCAGGTTTTATTAGGTTCCACTGTGATAGTTGCACTTTAACTCAAATAAATACCTCTTCAAACGCCCTTTCTCTAAACATAGTCACATTCTGAAGTACTAGGAAACAGGGATCCATCATATAAATTGGGGGAAAGACAACTGAGTCCATACATGGCTCAGTAAAGGATTTGCACTTTAATATATAGACCAGTTATTCTGAAACCTGGTGGTGAGTCAGAATCACTGAAAGATCTTTGGGAAACTTCTAATTCCAGGACATGACTCACATTCAGTCACTCTTGGTTAGGTTCTGGGGAGAAGTTTAGTTCCTCTGCTCTTTCCAGTTGATTGTGGTGCAGTCAAGTTTTTCTCCCTACTCCCTCCCCACCCCAGGTACTAGGGCTTGAACCCTGGCCCCTGCATGTGGTAGGTAAGCACTTATCACCAAGTTACATCTTTAGACCTTTTAAAAATTCTGAGGGCCAGCAAAATGGTTCAGTGGGTAAAAGCTTTTGCCTTGCAAGCCTCATGGTCTGAGTTCAATTCCCAGATTTCAAGATGGAAGGAGAAAATCAACATGTGAAAATTGTCTTCTGACCTCCCAACCCAGAGCATTGCACACAAACACCCATACTCACACACACACACACACACACACACACACACACACACACGCAATCACAAAATAAAATTAGAAATTTAAAAAGCAAAAGAGACAAAAAGAACACTTAGACCATGATGAACATTCAGCAGACACTAACTGCAATTATCTGCATTTAAGATATGAATCCATTCAGCTCTTTGGCTTCTGGTTCATATGCTTTCTATCTAAACACACACCCCATTATTCATGTTGACCCTCTAAGAAGCCAGCCTCTCTCTTTGAATATTAACTCCAATAGTTTTTGCCTTCCTCCAATCTGGACTCACAGGCACAATTTCCTGTTTTGGCTGTTTTGGACTGTTGTCTCTTGGAACACTGAACAGATAGAATATAGCCATAGAACTACACTAGTCTATCGAAAGCTTGGATAGACTTTTTCCTTAGCTTGAGATGACTGTGTGCTCTTTTGGCCCCACCCCAAACTGTATGATCCCTTCCCTGGAAGATGAAAACAGAGAAAGGGAAGGGAGGGCCAGAGAGAGATCAGATTTGTCAGCTTATGACCATATAAAGAGAGGAATCTACAGTTGCAAAAAGTGAGGGAAAGTTTAGCTAGGCAGACACCAGAGCAAAAGTCAGGAGATGACTGGGCTGTGATTGGCCAGAAACACCCATAATCCCAGAAACTCAGGAAGCTGAAACAGGAGGAGTCCCAGGAGTTCTGAGCCAGTCTGGACTACAGTACGAGAGACCTTGTTAAGAAAGAAAAAGAGAGAAGAACAAGGGTAGTGAAAGACAGACAGAGAGAGAGAGGTAGGGGAAGAGGGAGAGGAGAAGGAGGAGGAGGAAGGATGGCCCAGAGGGCAGAAAAGCCGATGCTACAAGTAGATGCCAATTGATTACCATGAATGATCAATCTTCATGAAAAGGCCTTCCTCTGACTGATACCAGTGTGATCCTTGGCAGGTACGTACCCCTTCCTGTAAGGGCAAAGACAGCAGCTCTAAGGGCAAAGCCTGGGCTCACCACACCCACACCCTTTCACTCAAAGCAGTTCTGCTTTTGATCTACTATATTTGGGCTTTATCTTATAACTTCTTGGAAAAAAAGTTCTAATGCTAAACCATTGCGATTACCCTCTGTGAATTTCGCTTTTGACAAAATCTAGTTGCCACTGAGGTGTTGTGACCACTGTCAAATATTCTCCTCTATTTATCTACATCTAATGTATTTTAGTCTCTGAAGGTGTGTCCTTTCTCCTATTCAAAGCAAATGCTTCTGTTTGTACTTCATTCTGTCTTTTATCTTTTCCTTGTTTACTATGAATCCTTATGCCATTCAATTTTTTTCTCCTATTATGTAGCAGCATATTAAATTTCTGTTTAAATCATTTAAAGGGCCATTGGCAGGGTTTATTCTGCTTCTTGTTTGTTTATTTTGAGTTAGCATCTCAGACTGACTTGAAACTCACTGTGTAGGCCTGGATGGTTTTGAACTTCTGGCCCTCTTGTCTTCACTTCCTGTTCTAAGATTATAGGTATCATCATGCCTAAATTTGGACACTGTTGCTTTAATCAACTGCAGTCTTATACCTTGTACACTTTTCTCCAATATTTTCCTTAATTTAGAAAGATTCCCTAGCATGTATGACTGAGATGACAGGGATAAAGTCTGTGGAGGATTTTTTAGGTTATCTGTTGCTGTGTAATAGACTAATAAATCACTCTAAAACTTAGCTACTGAAAACAGAAAACAACAGTGTGCAAGGCTGGGAGGGATGATAACTCAAGAAAAGTGCTTGCCTCACAAGCATAAAGACCAGACTTCACTGTCTAGAACCTACGGGGGAAAGCGAGGCATGGTAACATGGGCTTGAAATCCAAGCACTGGGGAGGCAGAGAGGTAGATTCCCTGGAGCTCACTAGCCGGTCAGCCTCGTATACACAGCAAGCTCCAGACAAAATGAGAATCCCTATCTCCAAAACCAAGTAGGCAGCTCCTATATTAGTTTTCTTCTCTTCATGAAGCAATAAAAATAAACATCATGACCAAGCAACTTGGGAACAAAGGGGCTTTTTCATCTTACAGTTTACAGTTTATCATGGAAGAAAGTCAGGCCAGGATCTCAAGGCAGGAACCTGGAGGCAGGAACTGAAGCAGAGACCAATTAAAGGAATGTTGTTTACTGGTTTGTTTACATGCCTAGTTCGATATGCTTTTTAATACAACCTAGGCCCATCTGCCTAGGGGTGGCAACCATCCATAGTAAGCTAGGCCCTCCCACATCATTAATCAAGAAAGTACCACAGGCTTGCCTCTCTGAACATATGATGGAGACATTCTTTCAAATGAGATTCACTTCTTCCCAGATGACTCTAGCTTGTGTTAAATGAACAAAAGTCGAATCACCATAGCTCTTGAGAAACATCATCTGAAGTTGTCTGACCCACATACAAAAGAAAGGAAAAAGAAAAAGAAATAATGCACACAAATTCAGGAGAAAGATTTATCTGGATAATTGTAGCTTTGGTTCTCAATAGGTTACACTGTTTGAGGGATATGGTAGTTTGAAAGTACTTGGGCCCCACAATCTCATAGGGTGTGGCACTATCAGGAAGTGTGGCTTTGTTGGAGTGGGTGTGGCCTTGTTGGAGGAAGTGTGTCACTGTGGGGGTGGGTTTTGAGGTTTCCAATGCTCAGTATACCTACCACCTAGGGTCTAAGACCATTTCCTGTTGCCTACAAAATGTAGGGCTCTCAGCTATTCCTCCAGCAAACACCACTGTCTGCATGCTGCCATACTTGCTGCCATACTGATAATGGACTGAACCTCTGAAACTGTAAGCCAGCACCTTCAATTAAATGTTTTCTTTATAAGAGTTGCTGTGGTCGTGGTGTCTTTTCACAGAAACAGAAACCCTAACTAGGATGGGACTTTAGGTTTTTTTTATTGATTTATATTTTTTTAAGATAGAGCCTCAGGGGTAGCATGGCCAAGCGGTGTAAGGCACTGGATTAAGATAGAGCCTCATGTATCCTAAAATGGCTTTGAATTCACTTTGCTGCTGCTGATAACCTTGCATGTCTGATCATCCTGTCACACCTCCCAAGTGCTGGAGTTATGGGCATGTAGCACCACATTAGGTGTATGTGGTGCTGTTGATCAGACTCAGAGCTTCATGCATGGTGGTTAAGCACTCTACCAACTGAGTTACATGCCAATCCTCAAGAGATTATTGTTATCAGAATCTTAGGCCTGAAGTAACCTCTTTAATGTCTTACTCACATTGATAGCAAGGTGTGGCAGCTATCTGGTCCAGGGGGAGGAAAGATGGGAAAGGAGTAGAACTCATTTTCTTCTCATTAGATGACCATAGGTCATCTGGTTTATTGCTCTTCCTTCCTTCTTTTCCTTCTCTTTTTCTCTCTTTTGGGTGGGGTTTGAGATATGTGTCCTAGGTTTGCTTCCTATGCAGCTAAGGGTGATCTTGAAATCCTGGTCTTCCTGCCTCCACCTCTCCCTCCAAGGCCTAGACTACAGGCATGTGGCAGCAGTCTTGTTTTCTTTCTTATATTAAGATCTTACTATGCAGGTTAGGCTGGCTTCAGATTCATAATTCTCTTGCCTTGGCCTCCTGAGTGTTGAGATTACAGTTGTGGACTATGCACTTTCTGTTAGAGTACTCAAACATGCCTGACTTATTCAACAATAACCAATCCAAGAGAGCAAGGCAGAAACCACAAGGCCTTTTATGACCTCACTTTAAATGTCACACATCACTATTTCTGTATTCTGTCAGTCACACTGGCCAGCACTAATTCTATGCAGAAGAAACATATGCAAGCACATGGCTAGTGGTAACTAATGAGATGAAGACTGTTGGATGCCATCTAGTAGCTGACACCATAACCTTTAGAGGTAGTTTTTTCTTTTCTTTTAGTGAAGTGGAGAGCCAGTGAAGAGATCTGAGCAGAAAAACTATCTGTACTGTGGCTTACATACATAACTGGCTGCTGTGGAAATAGTGGAGAGGGAACTGAGAAGATCAATGAGGAAGCTGCTGCAGGCCAGGAGAGAGATGAACTTGATGAAGGAGTGGTGAAGTGGATGAAAACTGAGGTGCTCTGGACATATTTTGAACATAGCAATGGTAAGCTTTGCTGATGGGTTGGATACGAGATGAGAGGAACTAAAGATGTATCCAAGTAATGGGGACGGCAGCTGTGGGTAAAAGCTTACCGGGTATTATTATGCCCAGAGCCCCGAGTTCACCAGCACAGCATAAACTGGGCATGATGGTGCACACGTATAATCCAAGCAACAGGGAGATGGAGAAAGGAAGGTAAGTTTGATGTTGGGCCTACAAGATGGCTCAGCAGGTAAAAGTATTTCTTTTGCAAGCTTTGTTACCTGAATTTGATTCATAAAACTAATGGTGGAAGTAGAGAACTATGGAAATATGCCCTTTAACCTCCATACACATGCCTGTGGAATGTGTATGAGCCTGCACTTACACACACCTTAGTAATAAAGAAAAAAAGAAAAGTTCCAGCTATGTATTAAGTCTAGAATACACAAGACTCTGTCTTCAAAAACTAAAGAAAAAGGGAGCTAGAAAGAGGAAGCAGTTGGTAAAGGGATTTGCTGAAAAGTCTGATAACCTGAGTTTGATTCCAAAAATAGAGGAGAGCCCACTTTAGCAAGCTGTCCTCTGACCTCCACACACAACATGGCTTCTGCTCCTGTGAATAAATTTAAAATTTGTAAGATGACTTCAAGGGTTTTCCAAAAATGAGTTTGACACAGATCTTCTCATAAATGAACTTCCATCATGGGAGAGATGAGCCATTTATACAAGTAGCTCTATTGTGTGACATAAGGCACTGTGCACTAACTTTAACAATGAAGTTGATGAAAAGTTCTAGAAATGGACAGCGCTTATGGTTGCACAATAACAGGAATGTACTCGGTGCCACTGAACTATGTACTTACTATCAGATCCCAAAGAAACTCAGGACAAGGATCACTCAGTACCTGTGGCTCCTCTCAGCACTTCTGACCCTGCCTCCTACCCTAAACCTCTCCAGCTCAGGGGCTGGGCTTTGCCTCCCTTCCCCTAGCTTCTCATTCCTATATAAACCTGCCATTTTGTCCATGAATACTCTTGGTCCTTGGCCTCTCTCTGCCTCAACAGATAGATAGATAGGTAGGTAGGTAGGTAGGTAGATAGATAGATAGATAGATAGATAGCATTTAATTGTGTGTGGTTACTTGAAGTTTCAGAGGTTGAGTCCATGACCATTATGGTGGGGAGCATGGCAGCAGACAGAAAGGTATGGCATTGTAGCAGTAGCTGATAGCCTGCATCTTATCTGCACATTGTAGGCAGAGGGATTGGGTCTGGGTGGACATTTGAAAGCTCAGAGCCTGTCCCACAGTGACACATCTCCAACAGGACTGTACCTCCTACTCCTTCCCAAACAGTCCCACCAACTGAAGACTCGAATATATGAGCCTATAGGGAGCCATTCCTATTCAAACTACCATAGTAAATATATGTACCTGATTTTATTAGAAATTGGTTATATCTTTTTTAAAAAAAAATATAGTTATGGCATTTTATACTCTGCTCATTAATGTGTGAGAATTTTAAATCTTTGCCAACATTTGGCTTTATTTTTGTTGATTTTAGCTTGGCCTGGAATAAGTTCATTTTCTCAATCTAAATTGATGACTATGCTATTTACTTTTTATATGACCATTAACCTTTAATATATCTTATGAAGTATATTTCCAAGTGTGTTGACCAGAGGACTTCTTTGTTATTTTTGTTATTTGTTTTTTGAGACAAGGTCTCCCTGTGTAGTTCAGGCTGCCCTTGAACTCAGGATCCTCCTATCCCAGCCTCTTGAGTGTTGGGATTATATGTATGTGGCCCCATATCTGGATTTTTTCCCCTTGGTTCCTCTTTTGATCCTCTTGCCCCCGCTCTTCTGCTTTCTCTTCTCTTCCTATCCTGCTTCCACCTCTCTCATGACCTAGTCCAGTCTTGAGTCTTCCAGGTGCCTCTGGTTGAACTCTCCCACAGTTACAATCAAATCATTCTCCTCAACTAAACCTTGGAGCAGTCACGTCCTTATTTTCATTCACTTACAATGATTAAAATAAAGTGGCTAAAATAATAAATTTTTGTACATTTTATAAATAAAAATAATGTTAGCTGGTTGGAGGTAGTGGCTCAAGCTCATAATCTCAACACTCAGGGGTGTGTGGTAGAGGGTTGTCATGAGTTTCAGCCCAGCTTGGAATATGTTAGCCAGACAAGGCTACTAGCTAGGTGACACTTAGAATCCTAGCACTTAGAAGGCCAAGACATCTAAGGATCACTGGTTTCAGGCTGGCCTGGCCTACACAATGACCTCTGAGACAGCCTGGGCTCTTTAGTGAGACCCTGTCTCAAAAAACAAAACAACAAAAATAAATTCTATAAAACACTCTGAGTTCAAAGAATAAAACAGAGCAGAAAATGAGGAAATACAATCCTCAGCTCAGGTGAGGGAATTAGAGACAATTCTGCTTCTGTTCAACTAGTTTCAGTAATGAGTGAAAGGCACGCAAGAACCAGGCATGGTAAATAGTTTTCTTGGAAGCCACTAGACATTGTCTTAGGGGAGAGGAAATCCAAGGCTAAGGGGATTTACTCTTATCCTGAAGTCAGAATGAAAGCATTTAACTCAGCCTCATGCAAGCTAGACTGGGGGCAAGGAGGATAAGCCTAAAACCAGAGAAATCAGACAGGGTGATGCTCATAGACCTGTCAGCAAAAAGATCCAGAGTTGAATTACAAAGACTAGTATAATTGACTTCAGTCTCTTTAAAATGTGGTGGTGAGGGACCAATTTACTACAAAGATGAAGGTAGCTTGAGGTTAATTTTTATTTGTTTTGTTTTGAGACAGGGTCTCATGAATCTTTGGCTGGGCTCAAACTTGTTACTGAGGATGACCTTAAACCCCTGATCCTTCTCTTGAATTTGAAAGTGGCATGGTAAGACTTCTATCTAAAGAAAAAAAGGGGGGGTTACTCATTTATGTATTTAAGTAAGAGTGCTCTGAGAAGTGAGATAAGTATTTGCCTGCAGTTTTGTTTTGTTGATGAGGTTTGATCTTGCACATGAGTGCTCCATCAGTAAGTTACAAATCCAGTCTTTGCTTGCAATTACTATTATTGCAATGAGTCAGAAGAAATTCTCAGAGCTCTAAGAGCACACCTAGGGCCTAGGACACAGATGATTCAGTTTTGCATTGCCATCAAGGTTGAGGACCTGAATTCATCCCTGGAACCCACATGCTAGTAGAGAATGGACTCCCCAAGTCCACACACTAAATCAATGTAATAATTTAAAATTTAAAAAAGATGGCAGTGGACTCAGGTTGCACGCCTGCCTTTCGGGGGGGGGTCTCTGCTGCCACCTCCGTGGCCCTGCAAGCGGGTCCTTCACCCCACCCCCACCCCCGGTCACGGTCCACACAGGAGCCTCGCCACTCCCGATGTCTGAGCTCGATCACGCGGACCCTTGGCTTCTCTGCAAGGCACACGGGACAGCTTTCCTCTCCTAGTTCAGAAATGGACTTGTGGCATCAGGCATTGGAGTCATCTCCTTCATGCAGAGTGACTTGGGCCGGGAAGCTGCCTAAGGCTTCTTCCTGCTGGGTGGTGGCTTTTGCGTGGTGTGGGATGTAGCCTCCTATGCGGTGGGCCTAGCAGCACTTCGGGAACCCATGCAACTGTCTTTTGCGGGTGCTGCTGGTGGTGCGGGGGCAGTGTTGGCTGCCAGTCTGCTCTGGGCTTGTGCTGTAGACCTCTACATGAGCCATTTGGAACTGGACGTGGAACTGGTGCCTGCTGATGATGGGGCGGCCTCTACAGAAGGCCCAGATGAAGCAGGCTGGCCACCACCCGAGTAAAACAGCAGGGCTGTGGGGACTGGCTGGGCCCGAGGACTGGGACATTATACCTGACCCTTCAGCAGTTAAAAAAAAAAAAAAAAGATAGCACCAGAAGAGATATTGTTAGCAATAGTTTAAGGACTAAAAATACTTTTATTCTTTTCCGAGTTCCTTTTCATCAAGGACAGCATTGTTTGACCAGGCAGATGGTACTCATGAAATGATATACAGAATCTATCATACTGCACTAGCCACTAAGAGCCAAAATTCCTGAAACTTAAATTCAAATTTATCTGACAACTCTCCAAGCATATTTGACTAACCTAGGGGTATGAGCACCATTTTGTGTACAAAGACTTTTCATGTCTCTTCTCCATCTTCTTTTTTCTTCTCTCTTCACAAATCAAACATCTATCTTTTTGTTTCTTTCTTTCTTGTCTTTCCTTTCATCTTTCTCTATTTGAAAGCAACCGATTTTATCTCGGTTCTCTTTATTTTAGGTGGGTAATACTGGAACATTAACTTCTTTGGGTCTCGGTGGTTTCCCTGGACAGAGTTTAATAGGGGTGTTTAACAGGGGTGTCCTGCATTTCAGGGTTTTCAAAATAACAACAAAGAATAAGTTATACATCTAACAGAGTCCAGTAAGAACTCAGTAAATTCTAACCTTTCTGCCTCGTTTTTTAATCCTCTTACCCATCGTCTCCTACTTCTCACTCTAAAGTCCAGGTAAAGGCCTTTGGGGGGAAAGTCCTGGATTTTAAAAAAGAAACCGCTTGAGTTGGGGGCGGGGACTGAGAGGTGACCTGTGCGCATGTGCAATTGCTGGGTCAGGCTCTGGCTTGGAGCTGGGGAGGGGGTTGGCCTGCATAATGAGGAGGACCGGGTTTTTTCTGGATGCCCCCTTCCGGCTCTGGGAAGCGGCGGGACATTGGTGATCCCCCGAGCCGGCGCGACGCTAATCGAGGGCCACCAGGGCCTGAGCGGTAGGTTGGAAGATGGCGGAGCGGGAAAGAAGGAGGGGCTTTGTCGGGCGGGAGCCGAGCTCCTGGGTGTGTGTG
>PVIH01024837.1:0-21891 GCA_004025045.1 Sigmodon hispidus | reverse complement strand
TTTTTTTTTTTTTTTTTTTTTTTTTTTTTTTTTTTTTTTTTTTTTACTGCTTCATTCTGTCAAAGGACTTTGATCTAATGGGGTTTTGAAGCTGGATCATCTCAACTGGCCATCTTGGAAGCTGAGAATGTTTAGGTGGCTTTGGCAAATGAAACCACATTTGCCTGGAACCAATCTATAGGTTTTGATCTTCTGTGGAGACAAAAGCAGAAACTCTTTTCTCAAGTAAAATATTTTTATAAACAGATTTTAAAGTCAAGATATCTTTAAAGTATGTGTATTTGTTTAACTTAGCAGCCTTAGCAATCAATTGTCTCTTTGCAATTAGCTCATTAAAAGTTAAAAAATTAAAAGTAAACTTAATAACTGTAATCTAGACTCTTTGTTTATCTGCCATCTTTATGTGGCCTTTTTATCTTTATTTTTTTATTTTTTTAAAGTTTTTTTTATTTTTTTTTCTCTCTCTGAAGCTTATGTGTATTTTATATACATTGTACCTCATTTAGAGGTTTTGTGCATCTAAATTTGTCTTATTGAGAATTCTTAATCATTTTTTAACCCAAATAACTTTTAAAAGGTCAGTATCACTTTAATTGCTGACTCTGCCCCTTTTGGCTGTGTTTCAATATGGCGGAGGAGCCCGGGCCCACTCTGCCACTGCCAGAAACCAGAGCGAACTCAGGTAATGCTGCTACGAGAAAAACTTTTTGAAACTGTTTTCTTTTTGTTTAGTATAAGCAGAAACCTTAAATCAATCACACTTGTGCCAATCTTGTCAGGAAACGTATGAGTTTAAGCTGTGTGCCGCAGATGCGCCATTTTTAAATTTAAGCCTGAACACCACGCTGTCTCAGTACCATAAATCAATTCAAATACACAATTCAGAAAGCCACTTTTGGCTCTGTTTCAGTGATCTATAACCTGTTTTAAGCTTTTTAAACTTTTTCAGGATTTATGCGGGTGTTTGGCCCCACGTTGGGCACCATCTGTTGTAGAAAGTTTTTCCTGGGCGGTTTTGGGTCCAGGAGGTTTGTGACTTGGCATGTGTGGCAGTGGTTGGAACCTGATTTGCGGCAGCTTGTGCCCCCCAAACTCTCCGTTGAGCTGCCGATCCAGGAACTGTGCGAGAGCTTGGCTTCTTCCTCTGCCTCCTTTTAGTTGACCATGCCCTACTCGGCCCTGGCACTCCAACACGTAGCTTCTGTACACAGTGATACATACCTTCAATTCCAGCTTTTGAGAGGCTGAGGCAGAGAAAGGCATATCTCTGTGGGTTTGAGCCTACTAGCTTGGTCCAGGTAGTGAGGTTCAGGATATCCAAAGCCACATAGTGAGACATTGTTTCAAACAACAAACAGAAACAAAACAAAAATAAAATATAGACAGAAAATCTCAAAACATGTTGGATACAGTAAAAGCAATATTAAGAAGCAAGACTATGTTTGAGCTTTGTTTGTTCTTTTGGAGAGAGAGAGAGAGAGAGAGAGAGAGAGAGAGTTGCAAAAACACAGACACAGACTATGTACTGACTGGAAACAACCTAATTGATGAAAATGTGGTATATATGCTATAAAATACTATTCATCTGTTAAAAAAGGAAACCATAAAATTTGCAAATAAATGAGTAGAACTAGTAGATATTTTCGAAGTAAACCATACCTACAAAGACAAATGCTGCCTGTACTCTCTCATCTATGATCCTTAGCTTTAAGAATTCAGATGTGAGTATATAATCTGGACTAACTGCAGAAACCATGACTGGCAGAAACCATGACTGGTAGAAAAAGAGTACTAAAAAGGTATCCAGCAGAATATATGTGATCTGAGGGGAGAATGAGAAGTATTGGGGGACATCAACTGGCAAGAGGGTAAAGCAGTCAATACATAACAAGAAGGTAGGAGGGTAATGTTGAGGATACTTGAAAAAGCTATACAGAAACATATTTTATATTATCCTAGAATTATATGCTATATAAGTGCATATATGTGTGTGTGTATACAAATACATATATAGTTTAACTTATACCACTTTAACTGCTAATGTTTTCCCCAAAAGTCATAGATTATATACCAAAAACCCATTGCCAGGCATGAGAATGCCCCTTTTAAATTGTTGCTTGAGGGAGTCCAAGAAACTAAAAAACTATGCAAGCTATTGATGTTACCCTTGGTTGTTGCTCATGGGTAAAAGATATTGCTGAACACACCATACAATTTGGCTACAGAATGTGGAGGATCTGAACTGGATAAGCTTCTTCCCTGACAATTAGCTATCAAAGTATCAAAATGTTCTATGCGAAATGCCAAGTTAGGGGAAAAAATATCAAAAGTCTTACCCAGCTGAGAAGACTGTAAGCCACAAGCTAGACTGGTATGGCAAAATATCCATAAGGGTGCAATAGTAGCACTCACATTTTGGAAGTAGTCAAAAGCTGTATAATTGAACTTCATGCCCTCTCAAAAGGAAAGAAATAACCTGGCAGTGGTGACACATGCCTTTAATTTCAGAACTTTGAGGCAGAGGTAGGAGGATCTCTGTGAGTTTAAGGCAAGCCTGGTCTACAGAGTGATTTTCAGGAGCCAGGACTACACCATGAAACCCTTATCTTGAAAAACAGAGTGAGAAGGGAGGAGGAGGAAGGGAAGGAGTGAGAGAGAGAGAAAGAGAGATGGGGGAATCATACCTGGAACTGGAAACCTAGCCTACTTCCAGGGTTAGTGAAGTCCTGGATCTAGAGGAAAATCTGCTACTCCCACTTCACTAAATTAGCATAACTACTGATTGAGGTCTAAATACTTATTCTTATAAGCACAGATAAGTGAAGCTTATATATATACTCAAAGAAACTTCTCTTTGAAAGAGTCAGAGAAAATTACAAAAAAAATTTCAGCTGGTCAAAATTCATAAAAAAGCTGATATTGCTATGGATATATCTACAATACACCTCATTCACCTAAAGATTGTAAATCATCTTGGAAAAGGTACTGGAAAGACATATAGAGACAAAGGACCAGGAAATTTGCAGTCAGATTGCATTTTCTAGAAATGACATGGAAGCTTCACACATGATACCTTAAGAATATGGCTACCTAAACAAGATGTGAACACCTTATTCATACTAAAATGGAAGGAATAAATCTCATGGGCCCATACCCAACAAAGAACTATGAGAAATTAATGATTTTTGAAAGCCAGAGAATTAGTCTTTCCCAGGGCTAGCCAATACCACGTGGTCAGCCTTGAAGTCATATACATAAAAAACTTAATTTAAATGAAGCTTCTAACAGAAACCAATGTAAATATGAGACAAGACAGGCAAACTGTGTTAAATGTGACAGAAACAAATTGACCATGATCAGGAAATGTAGCTCAGTGGTAGCACTTGTGTACCATGTATTCAAGACTGAGTTTAATTCAAATTATACTAAAAGTAGATGAATTAACTTTAAACAAAAAGATAAATTCATTGGAATTTATTAACATGGATAACTTCTATTTGTTAAATCACACCATTCTGACAGTATACAGAAAAAAGGAGTGGGAAATATTTGTGGTATATAATATCTGATAAGGGACTAATATTCATCTCAGTGTTCTATTCAGTTATTTTTTTTAAAAAAAACCAAACAAATAGCACATTGTGCTTGCTAGATTTTTTTTTGTCAACCTGACATAAGCTAGAGTTATTTGAGAAGAAGCAACTCCAGTCGAGAAGCTATCTGTATATGATTGTCTTGTACTCAACCCTGTGGGTCATTTTCTTGATTAATGATCAATGTCAAAGGGTCCAGTTCATTGTGAGTTGTGCCACCACTGGGCAGGTGGCTCTGGGATGTAAAAGAAAACAAATTGAATAATCCATGAGAAAGAAGTCAGTAATCGGTGTTCTTCCACAACCTCTGCTTCAGTCTCTGCCTCTGTGTTCCTGCCTCAAGACTTTGAGTTTCTTTGCTGACTTCTGTTAGTGATGGAATATAACTTAAATTTTCAAGCTGAAGTAAATTCCTTCCTTCCAAAGTTGTTTTTGGTCATGGCATTATTTCTCACAGCAAAGACAACCACAAGTAAGAGTCACATCTAATTTTAAGAGTGAACTAAAGATTTAGAAAGTTTGTTTTGAATTTCTAAATAACTAGTAAGTCTCTTTAGTGCCAATTAAATGTACATTTTTGAGCTCTGGAACATTATAGAAGAGGAGGTGGAAAAATTTTAAGAGCCAGAGTACCAGGTTGTATACTAAGAGATTATGGTTTGTAGATTCAGCAAAGAGGGAAACTGCACAAATGAAATCTCAACAACATGAATGCTTAACCAAGACCTGAACAATGGCACCATCATTTGATATGCAAATGTGGATATGAGAAATCCTACAACCCTGCCCCCCCAAAACATGCAAGCAATTAAAATTTCTTGTTTTTTAATTGTTTTCTGAAAATTGTTAACATTCAGAATAGGTAAAAAAAAAATCCATACAGTAATAAAACTTCTCTTTTCTCTAAAATACATGAAACATAAAAAAAAAATCTAAAGCTCCTGAAGCCAGGTGAGGCTCAGCTACAGATAAAGAAAGCACAGTAGGTCACAGCTAATGCCCACAGATGAACTATGGCCACCACAAACTTCAGCTAAGCAACCCTTCTATATTCAAACCAGAAGTTTTGTTTTGTTTTTGTGTGTGTGTGCATATGCATGTGTGTGTGTGTGCATATGCATGTGTGTGTGTGTGTTTTAAATCATTTTGTTCACCCATTGTCTTTCAATGAAATAAGAAAGTTTTTCCTTAAAGTTCACTAATGAGGGAGTACAGCCCCTGCTAATCCTTCTAGATTTGTGAGACCTCTCTCAGGAGAATATTCTCTAAATCTATCCATTTGCCTGTGAATTTTATTATATCACTTTTCCTTACTGCTGAATAGTGCTTCATTGTATAGATGTACCACAGTTTGTGAATCCATTCTTCAGTTGAGGGGCATCCACATTTTTCTTGCTATTATGAATAATGCTGCCATAAACATAGTTGAGCTAATGCTTTTGGGTTATAAATGTGTATCTTTAGGTTATATGCCCAATAGTGGTATTGCTGGATCATAAGGGAGATTGATTCCCAGTTTTCTGAAAACCTCCATACTGCATTTCAGAGTTTACACTCCCATCAACAATGGAGGAGAGCTTTCCTTGCACCACATTCTCTCCAGCATAGGCTGTCATTTATGTTTTTGATCATACCCATTGTGATAGCTGTAAGGTGGTATCTCAAAGTTGTTTTGATTTGCATTTCTCTGATGGCTAAAGATGTTATGCATTTTTCAAGTGTCTTTCAGCCATCAGTCCACCCAGCTGGTGGTGAGGGAATTTGAACGGCCACCCTGCCTCCAACTGCTCAAACAGAGAAAGATTGAAGACTTGAAATTCAGTCCCCTGCCCAGAGGAGAGGTAGAGATTGAGCAGTCCTTTTCCTCAGAGGTGACAGGAGATACACAAGCCTGAGTGCCACAACTGACCAGGAGCCACCTAATTGTGAACCACTGAAGCCATGGGCAGATGCTAGTGCAAAAATTTACATAATAATATAAAGAACAACAAGGTAACTCCAGAAGAAAGTGGCGATCCTACAACTACAAGATCTGAACTGAGCAATGAAGAGGAAACAGAAGAAAGCAACACCAAAAATTCCTTTATGATGATCATCAAAGCTCTCAAAGAAGATATAAAAAATTGCCTTAAAGAAATAGAAGA
Source organism: Sigmodon hispidus (assembly GCA_004025045.1). Classification (NCBI taxonomy): domain Eukaryota; kingdom Metazoa; phylum Chordata; class Mammalia; order Rodentia; family Cricetidae; genus Sigmodon; species Sigmodon hispidus. Next base: position 16,154 of record PVIH01024837.1, on the reverse strand, counting down.
AAGCAGGTACTGTCTGCAGAGCGTGTTCCCACTCACTCTGTAGCAGACAGAGATAAACTCTGACTACCACAGTCCCCCCAGCTGCTGCTGAGGGAATTTGCACAGCTACCCATCTCCAACTGAGCAAACAGATAAGGACTGAGGACCCTGAAGGACAGACTCAGATCCCACCCAGAAGTGAGGAGGGTTCAGCAGGCCCCAGCACCTGTATTCCTGCCAGGGAGAGTTGAGCTCTGGTCGGTTCTGGTTCCGGGACCAGGTGCTGTCTGCAGAGCATGTCCCCAGGCATTCTGTAGCAGATGGAGGTAAACTCTGACTGCCATGGTCCCCCAACTGCTGCTGAGGGAATTTGCATGGCCACCCCACCTCCAATTGTTCAAACAGAGAAAGATTGAAGACTTGAAATTCAGTCCCCTGCCCAGAGCAGACCTGTTCCTCAGAGGTAACAGGAAGCATACAAGCCTGAGTGCCAAAATTGACCAGGAGCCACCTAATCATGAACCACTGAAGCCATGGGCAGATGCCAGTGCAAAAATTTACATAATAATATAAAGAACAACAAGGTACCTCCAGAAGAAAGTGGCAATCCTACAAATACAAGATCTGAACTCAGCAATGAGGTGGAAACAGAAGGAATCAACACCAAAAATTCCTTTATGATGATCATTGAAGCTCTCAAAGAAGATATGAAAAATTGCCTTAAAGACATAGAAGAAAATACAAACAAAAAATTGGAAGAGATGAACAAATCTATGAAAGAAAACCAAGAAAAAGTAAACCAAAAAATGAAAGAAACATGCCAGGAACTAAAAGCTGAAATAGAAGCAATAAAAAAGGCACAAAATGAGGCAAAGATGGAAATGGAAAACCTGAAGAAAAAAGCTGGAACCACAGATACAAGCTCAACAAACAAAGTTCAAGAGATGGAATATAGAATCTCTGAAGTGGAAGACTCATTAGCTCAAATAGATATATCAGTCAAAGAAAATAGTAAAACTAAAAAAGCCATAACTCAAAATGTTCAGGAAATCTGGGACACCATGAAAAGACCTAATCTGAGAATAATGGGAATAGAAGAAGGAGAAGAATACCAACTCAAAGGCACAGATAATATTTTCAATAAAATCATAGAAGAAAACTTCCCTAACCTGAAGAAGGAAATGCCTATAAAGATACAAGAAGCTTACAGAACACCAAATAGATATGACCCCCCAGAAAAATCAGCGTGCCACATTATAATCAAGCCACAAAACATACAGATCAAAGAATTCTCTTTTGAGTTCTAAATGCCAATTTTGATTGCATTATTCAGGGTTTTCACCTTAATTATATTTAGATATTTTCCCAGTATTCCTGATCTCTCCAAAACTTTTATTATAGAGGAGTGTTGGATTTTGTCAAAGGCTATTTCAACATCTAAGGATATGATCATGTGTTTTATTCCTTCAGTTTGTTTATATGATGGATGACATTTATGGGTTTTTGTATGTCCAACCATCTCTTCTATTGCTGGGATGAAGTCTACTTGATTGTGGTGGATAACTTTTTTATATGTTGTAATCAATTGCTAGAATTTTGTTGAGTATTTTTGCATCAATGTTCATGAGGGAGATTGGTCTGTAGTTCTGTTTCTTAGTTGCATCTTTGAGTGGCTTGGGTATCAGGGTGATTGTGGCCTCATAAAAAGAGTTTGGCAGCATTCCTTCAGTTTTCACTGTATGGGACATTTTGTTGAGTATGGCTATTAGTTCTTCTTTGAATGTCTGATAGAATTCTGCAGTAAAAACCATCTGGACCTAGGATTTTTATCTTTGGGAGACTTTTAATAACAGCTTCAATTTCCCTTGGTGTTATAAGTCTGTTTAGGTCTTTAATCTGTTCTTGATTTAATTTTGGTAATTGGTATTTGCCCAGAAATCTGTTCATTTCTGTTATGTTTTCCATTTTAGTAGAGTATAAATTTTCAAAGTATGACCTGATAATTTTCTGGATTTCCTGGGGCTCTGTTGTTATGTCTCCCTCTTCATTTCTGATTCTGTTAATTTGAATACTTTCTCTCTGTCTTTAGTTAGTTTGGATAAGGGTTTGTCTATCTTGTTAACTTTCTCAAAGAACCAACTCTATGATTTACTGATTTTTTTGTATTGTTCTTTTTGTTTCTATTGTACTGGTTTCAGCCCTAAGTTTGATTATTTCTTGCCTTCTACTCCTTCTAGGTGAGTTTGCTTGTAATTCTTCTAAAGCCTTCAGCTGAGTTGTTAGGTCTCTTTTGTGAGCTTTCTCTTGGTTTTTTATATAGGCATCTAGTGCTATGTATTTTCTCTTAACAATGTTTTCATTGTGTCCCATAAGTTTGAGTATGTTGTGGATTCATTTTTATTAAATTCTAGAAAGTCTTTGAATTCTTTCATAACTTCTTCACTGACTCAAAGGTGGTTCAATGTAGAGATGTTCAGTTTCCATGAGTTTGTAGGCATTCTGTGATTTTTGTTGTTGTTGAATTCTAACTTTAGGCCATTGTGGTCTGATATGATTCAAGGGGTTATTCCCATTTTTGTATCTATTGATATAAATTGACCATGTATTTGGTCAATTTTAGAGAAAGTTCCATGAGGTGCTAAGAAATGTGTATATTCCTTTGTGTTCAGATGAAAGCTTCAGTAAAGATATCTTAAGTCTATTTACATTATACCATCTGTTAGACTCCTTATTTCTTTGTTGAGTCTTTGTCTGGTTGATGTATCCAAGGGTGAAAGTTGGGTATTGAAGTCTCTTACTATTAGAGTATGATATTTGATGCAGTTTTTAAGCTTTAGTAGTGTTTTTTCTACATATGAAAGTGCCCTTATATTAGGGGCATAAATATTTAAGATTGAAATCTCATCTTGATCAATCTTTTTCTGAGACAAATAAATAATGTCCATTCTGGTCTCTTTTTAATTGATTTTAGTTTGAAGTCTACTTTGTTGGCTATTAGTATAGCAACACCAGCTCATTTCTTGGGGCCATTTGATTGAAATGTCTTTCCCAACCCTTTACTCTGAGCCTGTGGCGTTGAGGTGTGTTTCTTGTATGCAGCAGAAGGTTGGCTTTTGTTTTTGTATCCATCCTGTTAGGGTGTGTCTTTTTATTGGTAAATTGAGTCCATTGATGGTAAGGTATATTAATGACCATTGATTGCTACTTTATCTTATTTTTGGTTATAGTTTGTGTATATCTCCTTTCTTAGGGATTTTCTTCTTTAGGATTGCCAATTGTTTGTTGTTTCATGGGTGTATCTAGGTTCCTTAGGTTGGAGTTTTCCTTCTAATGCTTTCTGTAGTGCTAGATTTGTTTCAATCTGTCTTTGTTGTGAAATATCTTGCTTACTCCAGTTAAGGTGATTAATAGTTTTCATGGGTATAGTAGTTTGGGTTGGCAGCCATGCTCTTTCAGTGTCTGTATAACCTCTGACCAGAATCTTCTTGGTTTCATTGTTTCCATTGAATAATCTGGTGTTATTCTGATGGGTCTGCCTTTATAGGTAAGTTGGCCTTTTCCTTTGCAGTTCTTAATATTTTTTCTTTGTTCTGTATGTTTTGTGGCTTAATTATTATATGCTGAGCAGACTTTTTTTTGGGGGGGTCTAATCTATTTGGTGTTCTGTAAGCTTCTTATATTTTTATAGGCATTTCCTTCTTTAGGTTGGGATAGTTTCTTTTATGATTTTATTGAATATATTATCTGTGCCTTTGAGCTGGTATTCTTTTCCTTCTATTCCTATTATTCTCAGGTTTGGTCTTTTCATGGTGTCCCATATTTCCTGAACCTAGGGGTTGGAACCTGCTCACCTCCCACATTGCTCTGGACCTGGGATCCTCACTGTCTGAAGCTGCCTGACTCCCACATTGCCTCAGACACGACGGGGTCATGCTTTCCACTATTAATACTTCTAAGGAGAATTATTCTCCCCCAAAGATGAGCCACCTAAATAAATGCTCATTCAACTTCAAGTGATCAGCCCCAAATGTATATATATTCATGCAGCACTAAAAACACACAGCCAGTTGCATATAAGTATTTATTTGCTCATATAGTATATGTGTGTGTGTGAGAGAGAGAGAGAGAATGTATATGTGTATGTGTGTGTGTGTGTGTATGTAATTGAAGAATAAAGTTTATAAACTTGAAAGTGAGCAGGAGGAGGAATGAGAAAGATTGGAAGGAGGAGAGGCAGCTACAAATTGACCATAGAAGTACTATGCTTAGAAGTCATATTACATAAAATAAGTATATCAAAATCAAATCTATTTTATATACCAGTAATGAATGTGTGAGCACCAAATTTAACTAGAATTATTCATAACATTAAATACCTAGATTACAGGTAAACTGATATATACAGAAATTTATAGCTAAGAACTATATAACATTAACAAAATAAGTCAAAGAAATCTAAATCTTGGAAAATATTTCACCCTAGGAATTGCCTAACCCTAACTAAAATGTTTAGTGTGTGTGTATGTGTGTGTATGTAGTATATGTTCATGTGTGTGTGTGTATGTGTGCACATTCATTTGTGTATGCATGTGTTTGTATGTGTATGTTCATGTGTGTGTATGCATGTGGGCATTGCTGTCAGTTGGTGGAGAGTAACCTGTTGTCTTGGCAACAGCCTGAGTTGTTTAAAGATTTATGTCATATCCAATATATGATATAGCTGTATTGAGAGGGCCCAGAATGTGATTTAGCTATAATGGGAGAAGCCAGATGGGAGAGATGGTGTATATGCAAGTGTACATGTTTTGTAATATGTCTAAATCATATATCCCATAATAGAAAACTTAAAGATGGTTATAGGACATTTCAAAAACTAATTCACGCATATTAAGAGATGTAAAATTAGAACACAGTGGCCAAAAAAAACCCCCAAAACCCTGCTGAAATAATTGAAAGTGGAAGCTTTTACAACTGAAAATTGTGTTTTTGGAGGAGTAAACAAAATGCTTTTCGGTATGTGTATTGGTGTACGTGTGTGCATACGTATGTGTACACATGTATGTGCATATATATGTGTGTTTGCATGTATGTCTGTGCATTTGTCAATGAATGCATGTGTGGAAGCAAGAAGTTGATATCAAGTGTCTTCCTCTATCACTCTTTATCTTGTTTTTGAGACAAACTCTCTCTTACTAACTCAACAACTCACTGTTTAATTTATGGCTAGCCAGTGACCTCCTCCTCTGCAGTGCTGAGACTACAGGGACATAACACTGCACTTGGCTTTTGACTCAGATTCTTGGATTCAAATGCAGGTCTTCATGTTTGCATGACAAGAAATTTAATTACCTTCCCAGCCCCTTGAAGGAATTTTAATAGTAATTATGATTTTATTTCCAGGTTGAAAAATATAAATTAACTTTTAAAGAGGCTACTATAAGTAAAATAATGGCCCCAAAGATTCTCCTGAATCTGTTGCTCAATTACATTACATATAAAAGAAGAAACTAAAGTTGTAGATGGAATTAGGTTTTTCAGTCAACTAGTTTTAAAATACAAAGTTATTCTGGAACGTCTTGAGTATGCTAAATACAATTACAAGGATACTTTAAAGAAGAAGAAGGAGGCAAGAGAGAAGTTACAATAATGAGAGATGAGAATGACTCACTCATTATTTTTAGCTTTAAAGAGAAAGAATAAAACCTCAATAAGATATACCTCTAAAAGTCAGCGAAGGGTAGATTAGGATATGACTGCCAGTACTTGGGTCTTAGTCAAGAAAGGACCATGTTCACTGTGGGGGTCCTCTTTTCCCTCTTGGCCTGTTGTCCATCAGTTCATGAGGGCGCCAGGGCAGAAGTAGTGACAAAAATATTTGCATGTGCTCCATTAGCACAAATGGAAAAAGCTCTCAGGAGACTGATTTCAGTGAAACAGCAGTACTTCTTTCCAGAGTATAAGGAATATATAGGCTTGGAGAGCCTGAAGACAAACCCTAATTTGCATTAAGTGACATGTTCCTATCACAAGGCTTCCTATGTGGCAGTAGGTTCCTATAGCAGACCTCCTAGCACAAATCTTCTTAGAAAGAATCTGTGCTCAAAGTCAGCTAAAGATGGCTTAGAGACAGCTTTCAAATAAGGCCAATCTTCCAAACCCAGGGACATTCTACACTTAAGGTCTGCTAGAGGTAGGAAATTCTGCTAGAGGGAGCCCCATATTGTTGATTTATTAAGGCAAGCTGCGAAGCCATGGGAGACTCCAACCTCTATGAGTTAGCAAAAACCTCCCAACAGTTCAACTTATGAATTACTGAATTACAACATGTTCGTGTTGTTTTAAGCCAATAATCTGGTAGAAAACTGTTGCATCTGTAATTGAAAATTTATATGGTTACAAGGTACTGTAGTTTGAATATGATTTGTCCCTTAAAACATTCATGAACTTTTATATCCAATGTGACAATGTTGAAAAGTTATTGAGTCATTAGCATACACCTTTATGATAGAATAAATATAGTGTTCTTACTACTTAATTATTTCTGAATATAGTAAGTTTTTGCTCCTGTGGCACTGGGTTACTGTGATGACAGAATGTTATGACATTAGGCAGTTTTACTTTTTTAAATCTCTATACACATCTTCTTGCTCTTCTGCTTTTCTGCCATGTTAGAATTCAACATGAGACCCCTGCCAGATGTGGCAATCTGACCTTGAACTTCTAGCCTCCAGAGCCATGAAATAAAAATTTTTCCTTTAACCATTAGTTAGTCTCAAATATTTTTTGCACTCAAAAGAGATTTAAATACTCACTAACAAAGCTACCACAATGAAAATCTTCGTTTTTGTGTGCATATCTTCTTACATACAAAAAAATTGTTTTTTCTTTATCTTGCACACTGGACATACTGTCATAAATATTAACAAGGATGACCACAGCTTTTATGGTTGCTACATGCATATCTACTTCATAATGACCATGACATTCTTCCCCATAAATTACTACTTATGACAAAAAATCATTCCAGATTCATAGACAAGATTATCTTACAAGGGATTCTAATTTATTTGAAAAATCTGTTTAACTATTGCCATAATTTACTAATAGTTTAAATTGCTTTAATTGACCTGTTACAAAAGAAGTTATTACTTCTGTATGATTACTAAGTAAGTTTGTTATAACCAATGCTTTTATCACAGTTTAGTGTAGTTTCACAGAATTTATTTATTAAATTTCTGGATCACAGTGTAAAAAATACATTAAAGGAATCATAAAGTATTTTACACAAGAAATCTTGCCTCATGTTTGAATAAAGGCTTTCCCTTTAAAATCTTTTAATTAATGAGGTAAAGAAATATATAATTAAGAATTTTACAATCTTGAATCTAGTCATGTTAATGGGAGGGATTAAAGTACCAAAACATATTTTTTATTAGGTTATCTTAGAATAAATGAAATAAAGGGTAGTGTGCTTCCTTTGAATTTAAGTTTTACTTCCAGTGACCAAGATTTAGGTAACTTTGAATAAATTATCTTCTATTAAGTCAAACTATGTATTTAGGTTTTTGATCATTGTGATGAGTAAAGAATTATAACAATTGTATCATAGCAAGCTTAGCAATTACTTAAAGAATTTGTGCTTTAATATCTAAATATATAAAAATGAATTGGTTATATGGTAGACTATATAATTATTAGTTATTACAGTGCTGTATATTTATTATGAGAGCAGAATCATACAGTTACAGGGTCATTAGAATTAGAAGATATTATTAAAACTAGAAAATTTATAGTAAGATGAAACTATGGAGGTTCCTAATGTGGAGGATACACTCAGGCAAATATTGGTCCTTAGAAAGCATTCTTCCTGTCACATGCAATGTGATTTTTTAAAATATATGCATATATATGTATATATATATATATACACACACATTACACATTGACTAAATCTAGCTGACCACAATGCCTATTACATAACACAGTTATTTTTTCGTAGGAGCCCCTATCCAGTACCAGCATTTTCTAAGAACCCATTATACTGTTTTTAACTGTAGTCATGTGTGGTACAACAGATTGAGTGCATTATCCTCCATATATAATAAAATTAAATTTCTTTAAACTAGCATCTCCCCTAGGACTCCAAGGTTCCAAATGCCTTGTTCAGATCTTTCAAGTATTGTTCAGCTTTTAAGGCACATGAGCTATTTTGGATTCAAGTAGAGTATATATGAGAGAAATTGCAATGAGTATCATCAAGTTTTAGCCTCTGTCCATTAGCCTTATACTGTTTAGTGGTAAGGAATTATAAGCTTCAACAATGAAACATCCTAAAAATACCATATGTAACATGTAGTTTTCTTCACTGTGGAAAGAACTAACAAAATCTTACACTAGTCAAGAAAAATTGGGCCTGTCCATTTCTTGCCCCAGCAATAGAAGTAATCTTAAAAAGTGAAGGTTTGGGGCCTCCTTGATGGATTAGTTGGCAGGACACAAATATTAAGTCAGTGAGTTCAAATTCTCAAAATATATCATCTGTATTTTCAACATTAAGCATCCATGTCTGTAAGTTTTCCCATGATAGTATGTAACAAACCAACTTAAGAAAAGTTGGTTTAGGATTTCACTTTCAATTTTATCTAACAGCTTTGCAGTGCCCCTTCAACTGACCAGGAACACATTTAAAGATGTAGAAAAAGGCAGAAAAATATATTTCTTTCACATTTCATGTAGTCATAAAATTTTATCCTATTTATGAAGTGTATATAACTATCCTATATTATACTTATATCAAAATGCAAGAAGTTGTTTGTTTTTTCTTATCTTTGGAAAAGCTATTGTCCTTAAGAACAAACAAGAGATTAACTAAGTAAGACTTTACCGACAATCATCTCCACTTTAAATATGTAAAAGTATAAGTGTTTCTAGTTGATTCAGATATTTGTGAATTTCATCATAAAAAAATTTAACAGCATTAGGACATGCATGAGAGAGTGTATATACTTTATTACACTAAAGAGAAATTTTACTTGAAAATCTTGCACATTTTGCTATTTATTCTTTCTGTGAAATGTAGACTAATTTTAATCTTTAATTTGGACACAGTTTGGTCATAAAAAACAGAATTTGTTACAACCTATCATGGACAGACTATTTGAATCCTGTAGTCTTATTCTCAGGCTTGCATAAAATTAGAAATACAAAATTTTCCACAAAGTTGTTAAAACAAAATTGATTATGTATTCAAATCAATAAATTTTGAGCAAAAAAATATAATTTAGTAGGCTTTATATAGAAATGTAACATTGCCAGTTTAATAAACTTATTTCACATTGGTATAATTCAATATTAGTGTGGTTAGCAGATGTAAAATAATGTTTGTAGTACTTTCTTTCAATACCAACTAAGCAGAACTTTTTATTTCTGTCCCCAGGGCTCTGTCTTTATTTTAGGTAAAATTCTTCTTTGAAGCTACATGCTTATTGTCCCTTTTCAAAAATGGTTAGACATTAGTTCAGTGTAGATAGAGATACATGAATATAAAACATGAGAAGAACAAAGATAATATCAAAAATAAAGTCCATTTGTTGAAAGATTTATAGAAAAAGGCCTGTTTCACATACATTACTGCAATCAGAAAGTACCACCTGTTCCATATAAATGACATACAGTAAAATCAAAATATAATTGTAAATAACAAAAGTATTTGAAATGGATATGGTATTTATTCTTAAATGGTGCAATCTATAATAACCTTCAAATACTTTCACAAAGAAAAATACCTAATTTATCTAATTCTTTTATTTTCAACTTTCATAACTAATTTATTATTTCTCATAACAATTATATTGAGTAATATGACATAAAAATTTATATTTACTATTAAAAATGTGCCAGAAATCTTATTACTCAGTCAGCTTTGAAAATATAGCTTATAACAGATCACTAACTGTAGTGTCCCTTCTCCCCTGCCCATATCTCCTGTAAATCCCTTAGGGTCTTATTGGAGAATGTGTGTCACTTTGAGATAGGTTTTGAGGTTTGTTTTCTTCAGTTTTCCTTGTTGTAACAGTCACATGACATTTTGTTGCCTGCAAGATGCAGGACACTTGGCTATTTCTTCAGCACCATACCTGCCTGCATGCCACCATGTTCCTTACCATGACGTAATGAAACTCTGAACTGCAAGTGAGCCACCATAATTAAATGTTTCCTTTGTAAGTGTTGCTATTGTCATGGTGTGTCTTCACAGAAATAGTAAACCCTAAGACAGAAGTTGGTACCAGGAGTAGGGTGTGGATGTGATAGGCCTGAACATGCTCTTGTTTGGAGTAATATGGACTTTGGTACTTTCGGTTAGGAAAGCAGTGAAATGCTCTAACCACTGGTTAATGGGCCATACTAGTAGGAGCATGAAAGACAATGGTGTTGATAATAATTTAAAATATTGGAAACTATGTCAAGAGTTTTCAGAGGATAATTTTAGTATGTTGTATAGCAATTACTCTTGTGAAATTTTGAGGTAAGAAAGTGGCTGCTTTTTTCCCTTGCCCAGAAAGTTGGCTTGAGGCTCAAACTGAGAGTTTTGGATTAATTCTGTTGGAAGAAGAAATCTCAATACAGCCTAATATAGACTCTGTCATGTGGATATTAATGATGACTCTCATGAAAACATATAATGAAGGGAGTAAGCTATGCAAAAAAAATATTTGAAGAGAAAAGGGACATTAGGAAGTGAAATGGAGCTAAATTTTCTGTTTAAGAAGATAAATGGGTTAAGAAGTGAATGGTGACCTCAGGTGATACTGGCACATGCCTTTAATCCTAGCACTCCAGAGAAAGAGACAGACAGAGGCAAGCAGATCTCTGTGAGTTCTAGGCCATCCTGATCTATAGAGAAAGTTTCAGGATAGCCAAACATAGGCAGTGAAAGGCAGAAAGCTAATGAAGATATAATTAAACAAGGGTGTCATGTTCAAGCCCTAGTAAGCAGCAGAACTGGAAAGCTTTGACCACATGGTTCTGGCTTCAGAGTTAAAGATAAAAAAAGGTGTTTAGATCCCATTGTTCTGGTTATCTAGGGCTGATAATAACAAGATACCAGAATTACTAAAGAGAATTTTTGCTTTTCTGAGATACTTGATGCTGGTTGGCTGAAGCTGAGATATTAGCAATAACAGAGAGGAGACAAGTATCACTGAAGTAAAATATTCTGGAAAGTGTCTCATGAAAGCACAGAGAAGCTATGTTCTAAAGGTGGCCAAGGTTGTACCTCCTGCTGACAGCCAGACTTGGTAATGTGTAAGAACTACCCAATTGGTAATGATTTTGAAGGTATGAAGGGGTCATGAAGAGCTGAGGTTTGGCACTGTGAGAAGCCAGGAAAGGACATTTATGAAGGTGCAGCCTCAGTGGCAGTTGAAAGCCCAAGGCTGAAGTGGTCATGTAAAGAAATTGAGGGTTGGCACTATGAAGAGAGCCTATGAATAAAAGTGGAGCCCAGTAACAGAAGAACATCCCAGTTTTGAAGATGCCAGTAACATGGGATGACCACCAAGAACAGCATTATCAGTGGAGTAGAGCCATCCCAAGCCAAGAAGACAAGCTGTGTATAGTGCAGAGGTCAGAGATGGAGAAACAACTCCAGCCCTTTGGAAGATTCAGAGGATTATAAGTGGATCCCAGATATTGGACAATTGTAATTTTGTAATTCCCCAAGATATTAGATATGCCAGAGTCATGGCACATCTGTTGAGAGGAGCTGCTAACAGGGAATGGAACCAGCCCAAAAGAAAGAAGCATATTGCAGGCAACAAAGCTGAATGGAATTGGAGATGTGGAGAGCATGTTGACATCATATATGGAGATGCAGATCTGGAGTTTGAACAGTTGGTTTTCATTTTTGCTTTGGGCAAGTATTTTTTTATTATGCTCTCTTACATGTGTTTTGGAATGGTGATGTATATCCACTTCCAGCAGCTCCCCTTCCACTCCCACCCTCCCTCTCCCAGAGGAAGTAAAGATTGTCCTGGCTGAGACTTGAGACCTCCATGAGTGGAGGGAAGAGTGATATATATCTCCCCCAGCAGCTTGGACCAGTCCTAGCCCCATGCCCAACCCTTTTCCTTGAGCTGGGGAATTCCTGCCAAGCACCTTAAATGGGAGGAGTCCTTGAAGTGAGCAGGCCTGGGGTCCAGTGGGGGTTGGGGAAGTTCCTGTTCTGCCCCTGCCAGGTCCCCTCCCCAAGTTTTGTCCGATCATCCTCACCTATTCCCCCTGCTGCAGACGGAAGATCTTTTATTTTCTATTATTTATAACCTCAAACTTGGGCCTCTTGTTCTTCCGCATTAACTTGGCCTGTGTGAGAGACCAACAGACAGATACATCAAGGACTTTTACTTTTTAATTACATAAACAAAATTATAAAATAAATAAATTTTTAAACTAAAAAAAGAAAGTATATGATCTTTTTGATTTTGATTTTTTACAGGTAATTACTATTAAGACACTGTCATGTATCTCAGAAGAGACTTTAGACATTGAAACAAGTTTGCGACTCTTATAGACTGGGAATTTTTAAAGTTGGGCTAGATGAATTTTTGTATTATGGTTTGGCTATAAGCCTTTGATGGCCAGGGATTGGAAAGTCGTAGTTTGAAAAAAGAAACGACCTCCAAAAAGAGTAGCACTATTAGGAGATGTGGCTGTGTTGGAGAAAGTATGCCATTGTGGGGGTGAACTTTGAGGTTTATTTTTCTCAAACTTTCCTTGGTGTGATAATCGGTCAACTTCCTGTTGCCTGCAAGATATAGAACACTTGGCTATTTCTCCAGCACCATGCCTGCCTGCATGCTGCCATGTTCCTCAGCATGATGGACTGAAACTCTGAACTATAAACAAACAATTGTTTTCTTTGTAAGAGTCATTATGCTCATAGTGTCTCTTCACAGCAATAGTAAACCTAACTAAGACACCATCTAAGCTCCCTCCCCCAACTTATCACTACCTCAGATCCTAATTTCAGCAAGCAGCCCCTGCTAAACCATAGGCCACACCTACCAGAAAACAAGATAGGCTTACTGCAGACCTTCTCGTCTTGCTCCGCTCTTCCAGACCCAAATTTCCCATCTCATATCTAACTCGACAGTGGAATACCTGTAGCAACCTTCCCTGTTCCCATTTCTCTATCTCCTGTGGGTCCCTTATGATATTCTTCTTCCAACATTCTGTGCTGTCCCAGATTCTAACTCCAGAAGTCACATATGCTCACCCAAGGGCTGCATAACCCAAGGCAACATGTAGGCAGAAGGCAGAACCACACCTCTCCTACTGCTCCTCAGATCCCATCCCCCAAGTCTCATTCCCCCCCTGCTTTGTAGCAGGAAGCCTGCTAGGCTCTCCCTTTTCTCTCTGACTGTACCCCACAATGGATTACAAAAATCTTCACCTCCTATCTTTCTTCCACAAGCTAGAAGATCTTCACTTCCTAATCTTTATGCCACAAACTCTTCCCAGTTACCTAGCCTTTAACACCAGCAGACATTCCATGCAAACATACCACTTGAATGGGATAGGAAAACAAACAGCACATAGCCATCATTTATTCCAAAACCTAGAGAGAAAATAAAATCCATGGAATGTAATATCCAATCAACAAAGACAAATCCAGAAATCAGCACATAGACTCTAATCTTCACAAAGCCAGATGCCTATATGACAGCATAAAAATACAATCAGTAATAGCCAGGGCAATGTGTCTCCATTAGAATCTAGCAATCCTACCACAGGAGGCCCTGATTATTCCAACATACCCAAAGCAAACGATAAAGATATTAAAATCAAACATATGATGATAATAGACACCCTTAAAGAGGAAATTAATAAGTCTCTTTTTAAAAATCCAAGAACATGGACAATTTGAAATAATGAACAAAATTGTTCAAGTCCTAAAATTTGTAATAAAATCAATAAAGAAAACACAAACTGAGGGAATGCTGGAAATGAAACATTTAAGAATTTAAACAGGAATTACAGAGGAAATCTTCACCAACAGAATACAAGGTATGAAAGAGAGAACTCAGGCATTGAAGATATGGTAGAAGAAATGATATTTCAGTCAAAGAAAATGTTAAATCTAGGAAATTCTTGACACAAAATATCCAGGACACTTTGTAAAGACCAAACATAAAAATGTTAGATATAGATGAAAGTGAAGAAACCCAGTCCAAAGGCCCAGATGATATCTTCAACAAAATCATAGAAGAAATTTTCTAGCCTAAATATGCCTGTAAAGGTATAAGAAGCACACAGAATGCTAAACATACTAAACCAGAAAAATAATACCCTCATCACATAGCAATCAAACACTAAATGTACAAAACAACAGCAATGAAAAGAATATTAGAAGCTGCAAGGGAAACATATGTAACATAAAAGCAAACCTATTAGAATTGTACCTGACTTTTCAATCGAGAATCTAAAAGCCAGAAGGACCTAGACAAATGTGCTATAAACTCTAAGATAAAACCTATGCCAGACAAGATAACTATACTCAGCAAAAATTTCAATCACCATAGATAAGGAAATAAGATATTTTATAAGAAAGCCAAATTTAAACAATATCTACAAATCTAGTCCTACATATGGTGCTAGAAGAAAATGTTCAATTTAAGGAGGTTAAATACACACATAGAAACACAGGAAATAGTGTCACCAGTAAAACCAAGAAAAGGGAAACTTTCTCTCTCTCTCTCTCTCTCTCTCTCTCTCTGTCTCTGACTCTGTCTCTCTCTCTCTCTCTCTCTCACACACACACACACACATACACACACACACAGACATCACACACATACACAACACACCACCACCAACAACAAAAATACCAGCAACAGTAGCAGCAGTACCATCAAGAACAACAAAATAACAGGAATCAACAATCATTGATCATTGATATCTCTCAATATCAATGGTTTCAATTTCCCAGTAAAAATGACACACATAAAATGCATGGGAAAACAGAATCCATCCTTCTGCTACATCCAAGCAACACACTTCAATCTTCAATATCAAGGTTACACATTATCTCATGGTAAAGTGTTGGAAAAAGATATTCAAAACAAATGGACCTAAGAAGCTAGCTGGAATAGCCATTTTAATATCAAACAAAATACACTTCAAACCAAAACTAATCAAAAGAGATAGGGACTAACACAATATATTCATCAAAAAAATTCTAGCAAGATGACATTTTAATTCTTAAAATCTATACCCCAAACCCAAGAGTATCAAAGTTTATAAAAAATGTTACTACAGTTTAAATCATGTATTGTCCCTAACACATTAATAGTGGGAGACTTCAATACCCCACTCTCACCAATGGACACATCATTCAGAAAAAAAACTAAACAGGGAAATACTAGACCTAACAGGTGTTATAAACCAAATGGACCTAACAGATATTCACAGAACATTTCACTTAAATAAAAAAGAATATATCTTCTTCTTAGTACCTCAGGAAATTTTTTTCCAAAATCAACCACATACTTAGACACACACATACTTGGACACAAAGCAAGTCTCAAAAGCTATAAGAAAATTGACCTAGCTTTCTGTATCCTATCAGACCACTACAGATTAAAGCTGGATATCAACAATAACTGAAACAATAGAAAGCTTAGAAACTCAAGGAAAGTGAAGAACTTTCTATTAAATTGCTACTGGGTCTAGGCTGAAATAAAGACAGAAATTAAAGAATTCCTAAAATTTAATGAAAATGGGTAATATAGCATACCCAAACTTATGAGATAAAAAGATAGTTTTGCTAAAAAGAAAGCTAATAGCACTAATTGCCTTCATAAAAAATTCAGGCAGTCTCATACTAGCAACTTAAAAGCTATTGAATAAAATGAAGTAAGCCCACTTAAAAAGTATAGGCTGCAAGAATTAATTAAAGACACTGCTTCCGGTTCCGCCGCCGGGACCTGTGCTCTCTGCGGCGTCCCAGCGCACTCTGGAGCAGGGGCAGCTGAACTCTGCACCTGGCCACACCCGCAGCCCCTGCTGCTCAGGGAATCTACTAAGAGCCCTACTGCGACCCTGAACTGAGTGAACTGAGCAAACCAACTGCAGGGGTCTATGAGGGGCGGATTCGAACCCTGACCAGAGGTGAGGAG
>PVIH01024836.1:0-21896 GCA_004025045.1 Sigmodon hispidus | reverse complement strand
GCTTCACTTCTTCTTTTCCAATTTGAATGCCCTTAATCTCTTTTCGTTCCCTTATTGCTTTAGCTAAAACTTCGAGAACTATATTGAATAGATAAGGGGAGAGAGGACATCCTTGTCTAGTTCCTGACTTTAGTGGGATTGCTTTGAGTTTTTCTCCATTAAGTTTGATACTGGCTGTTGGCTTCTTGTAAATCACCTTAATTATATTTAGGTATTCTCCCTGTATTCCTGATCTCTCCAGGGCTTTAATCATAAAGGAGTGTTGGATTTTGTCAAAGGCTTTTTCCACATCTAAGGATATGATCATGTGGTTTTGTTCCTTTAATTTGTTTATATGATGGATAACATTTACAGTTTTTCGTATGTTAAACCAGCCCTGCATTTCGGGGATGAAGCCTACTTGGTCATGGTGGATGATATTTTTTATGCATTGCTGTATACGGTTTGCCAAAATTTTGTTGAGAATTTTTGCATCAATATTCATGAGGGAAATTGGTCTGTAATTCTCCTTCTTTGTTGTGTCTTTGAGTGGCTTGGGTATTAGGGTGATTGTGGCCTCATAAAAGGAGTTTGGCAATATTCCTTCAGTTTCTACTGTGTGAAGTAGTTTGAGGAGTAACAGTAGTAATTCTTTGAAAGTCTGGTAGAATTCGTCACTGTAACCATCTGGACCAGGTCTTTTAATTTTGGGGAGGTTTTTAATGACAGCTTCAATTTCCTTAAGGGTTATAGGCCTGTTTAGGTAATTAATTTGATCTTCATTCAATTTTGGTAGATGGTATCTTTCCAGAAAGCTGTCCATTTCTTCTAGGTTTTCCATTTTTGTGGAATACAGATTTTCAAACTATGACCTGATAATTCTCTGTATTTCCTGGGGGTCTGTTGTTATGTCCCCCTTCTCATTTCTGATTTTCTTGATTTGGATACTCTCTCTGTGTTTTTTGATTAGTTTGGATAAGGGTTTATCTATCTTGTTGACTTACTCAAAGAACCAACTCTTTGATTCATTGATTCTTTGTATTATTCTTTTTGTTTCAATTGTAATGATTTCAGCTCTAAGTTTGATTATTTCCTGCCATCTAATCCTTCTAGGTGAGTTTGCTTCTAATTGTTCTAAGGCTTTCAGCTGTGCTGTTAGTTCTCTAGTGTGGGATTTCTCTAGGGTTTTCATATAGTCATCCAGTGCTATGAATTGTCCTCTTAAGACTGCTTTCGGGGCTGGAGAGATGGCTCAGAGGTTAAGAGCACTGACTGTTCTTCCAGAGGTCCTGAGTTCAATTCCCAGCAAAACCACATAGTGGCTCACAACCATCTATGATGAGGTCTGGCGCCCTCTTCTGTAAAAACTGTATGCATAATAAATAAATAATAATAATAAAAAAAATTAAAAAAAAAAAGACTGCTTTCATTGTGTCACACAAGTTTGGGTACGCTGTGGATTCATTTTCGCCAAATCCTAGGAAGACTTTGATTTCTTTCTTAATTTCTTCCTTGACCCAGAGTTGGTTCAGCTGTGTGATGTTTAGTTTCCATGAGTTGGTAGGCTTTTTGTGCTTCTTGATGTTGTTGAACTCTAACTTTAGGCCCTGTTGGTCCAATATGATACAAGGGATTATTTCCATTTTTTTGTATCTATTGATATTTGCTTTATGACCAATTATATGGTCAATTTTGGAGAAAGTTCCATGAGGAGCTGAGAAATATGTTTATTCCTTTGCATTTGGGTGGAAGCTTCTTTAAATTTTAAATCCGTTTGCATCATAACCTCTTTTAGACTCCTTATTTCTCTGTTTAGTCTCTGTCTGGTTGACCTATCCAGGGTTGAAAGTGGGGTATTGAAGTCTCCCACTATTAGGGTGTTGAAGCTGATGTGGGGTTTGAGCTTTAGTAGTGTTTCTTTTTCATAGATAGGTGCCCTTATATTAGAGTCATAAGTATTCAGGATTGAAATCTCCTCTTGACCAACTTTTCCTGCAATGAATAAGCACTGATCAACTTGGTCCCTTTTAATTGCTTTTAGCTTAAAGTCTACTTTGTTAGATATTAGGATGGCAACCCTGCTTGTTTCTTAGGACCATTTGATTGGAAAATCTTTTCCCAACCCTTTACTCTGAGCCTGTGTCTGTCTTTGTGGTTGAAGTGTGTTTCTTGTATACAGCAGAAGGATGGCTTCTGTTTTTGTATACATCTTGTTAGTGTGTGTCTTTTTATAGGTGAGTTGAGTCCATTGATATTAAGGGATATTAGTGACCACTGATTGATGTTTCCTGTTATTTTTTTGTGGAAGCTTGTATGTATTTCCTTTCTCTGGGCTTTTCTTCTGTGGGATTATTGACTGTTTGTGGTTTCATGGGTGTATCTTAGATCCTTTGGTTGGAGTTTTCCCTCTAAAACTCTCTGTAGTGCTGAATTGGTAGATAGATATTCTTTCAGTCTGACTTTGTCCTGAAATACCTTGTTTACTCCATCTATGGTGATTGATAATTTTGCAGGGTATAGTATTCTAGTTTGGCAGCCATGCTGTTTTAGCGTATGTATAACTTCTGACCAAGCCCTTCTAGCTTTCATCGTTTCCATTGAATAGTCAGATGTTATTCTGATGGGTCTGCCTTTATAGGTAAGTTGTCCCTTTTATTTTGCAGCTCTTAAAATTTTTTCTTTGTTCTGTATGTTTTGTGGCTTAATTATGATATGGGGAGCAGATTTTTTTTGTGGTCATATCTATTTCATGTTCTGTAAGTTTCTTGTATCTTTATAGGCATTTCCTTTTTCAAATTTGGAAAGTTTTCTTCTCTGATTTTATTGAATACATTATCTGTGCCTTTGAGCTGGTATTCTTCTCCTTCTTCTATTCCTATTATTCTCAAGTTAGGTCTTTTCATGGTGTCCCAGATTTCCTGAATATTTTGTGTTATGACTTTTTTGGTTTTGGTATTTTCTTTGACTGATGTATCTATTTGAGCTACTGAGTCTTCCACTTCAGAGATTCTATCTTCCATCTCTTGGATTCTATTGGTTATGCTTGTAGCTGTAGTTCCTGCTCTTTTCTTCAGGTTTTCTATTTCCATCTTTGCCTCACTTTGTGCCTTTTTATTGCTTCTATTTCAGTTTTTAGTTCCTGGAATGTTTCTTTCATTTTTTTTTGCTTTACCTTTTCTTGGTTTTCTTTCAAGAATTTTTTAATCTCTTCCAATTTTTTGTTTATATTTTCTATTTCTTTAAGGGAATTTTTTATATCTCCTTTGAAGGCTTTAATAATCTTCATAAAGGTGTTTTTGGTGTTGTTTCCTTCTGTTTCCTCTTCATTTCTCTGTTCATGTCTTGTATTTGTAGAATCACCAGTTTCTTCTGGTGTTGCCTTGTTGTTCATTATATTGTTATATGTATTTTTGCACTGGTGTCTGCCCATGGCTTCAGTGGTTCACAATTAGTCAGCTCCTAGTTAGTTGTGGCAAGGGGGCTTGTGTGTCTCCTGTCTCCTCTGAGCAAGGGGTCTGCTCGATCTCTGACTCTGCTCTGGACAGGGCTCTGAATTTCAAAGCCTCAGTCCTTCTCTGATGACATAGTTTGCTCTAGAGATAATGCCCGGCCGTGCAAGATCCCCTCTTTTAGGTGTTGCCCCGAGGAGTCCCTCACAAGAAAACCCTAGTTTCTGTCTGCTACAGAAAGTCTGAGGTCAGACCCTAGGGATTAAGCCCACTCCTGGAGAGGGACTCTCTAGATGGGTGGTCCAGGTGCTGGAATCTGTTTGCCTCTGGATGGGGTGGTCTGTATTTCAAACGCCTCAGTCCTTCTCTGATCCTGCTTTGTGCTTTTAACCATTAATCTACTTCTCTAGCCGCCCCCCCACCTCCTTTAAGGTAGGGTCTCACTATGTAGCTCTTGCTGGTCTTGGCCTTGAACATGCAGAAGTTCACCTGCCTCTGCTTTCAAAGTGTTACAATTAAAGGCATATACTGTCTTAATCAGCCCCTGAGACTTCTAATTCCTAACCTCTAAAAATGAATGTTTTAGAGCAGTGAGCTGGTTAGTTAGTTTTTGTCACACTGGACACAAACAAGAGTCACCTGGAATAGGGAACTGAAATTGAGGAATTGCATACATTAGATTGGCCTGTAGGTATGTCTGTGGGGGCATTTTCTTGATTAATGGTTGTGGGAGGGCCCAGCCCACTGTGGGCAGTGTCTCTCCTAGGCAGAGGATCCTGGGTTGTGTAAGAAAGCAAGCTGAACAAGCTGTGGAAAGCAATCTGGTAAACACCCTGTCTCCCATGCTTCTTCTGGAGTTTCTACACCTATTTCCTATAATTATGGTGATACAGCAAGTGTAAGCCAAATAGCCCCCTTCTCTCCCTAGATGCTTTTAGCCAGTATTTTATCACAAAGCACACAGCAAACTGGAACAGATGTGAATTTCAGTCTTCCAGGAAGTTGAGTATTAAAGACAATGTTGAGAAACAGTCCACCCACTATTTTTCGATCTCATAGCATATCACTTGCTTCATTCATTTCTACAATGTGACCTTTCTTCCCACATTCTTTTTTCCTTCCTTCTTTCCTCCATCCCTCCCTTCTGCTTTGTTCCTTCTTCATCCAATATTTCTGAATGTCTACCGTATGCGAGGTGTTTCTTTAGCCTAGTCCTTTCTTCAGAACTCATTAGATGAAGATAAACATAAAAATTAAAGCCAGTTGTTACTATAAGGGTCGTATGAAAGAGCTACACATAGCCAGGACTTAGTGGGGCAAGAGTGGCTTTTGAGAGAGGTCAGGGATGAGGAGTTCAGGGTGTGTGGGCGTAAGCCACACATGAAGAAAGCAGCAAGAACCCTGTAGAGTGAGGAGAAGTGTGATGAGAAAAGTGATCTTCTCCAAGGGACCAATGGAGACAATGCCATCATTCTGCTGAGCCTCTTTCCAAAGGATGGGCCCACAGTATGTTTTTGTAGTTATTGAAAATTATTTTTATTATTGTGTGAGTATGTTTGGGTTTATCATATATGTGTATGAATATGGTCACACATGTCATAGTGTATATGCAGAGGTCACATGCTTACTTTCAGGAGTCAATTTTTTCCTGCTACTGTGGGTTTCAGGGATTCAAATCAGATCCCCAGGCTTGCACTGCAAATGCTTTTACTAACTGAGCATGTTTCATGCTCTTTTCTAGTGCAGAATAATATTTACAATTTTTTGCTTATGCAACACACCAACATAAAGAGAAATTTAACTATCATGTACTTCTTTTGGAAAAGAATGGAATCATGACATTTGTTTTATAAAGTCAGCAGCAGAATTTTATTTTTTTTTTGAGACAGAGTTTCTCTGTGTAGCTCTGGCTGTCCTAGAACTGACTCTGCAGATGACGCTGGCCTTGAACTCACAGAGATGTACCTGCCTTTGCCTCCTGAGTGCTGGAACTAAAAGTGTGCACCACCACTGTCACCTGGGTTAGCAGAGGATCTTAATTCTTTCTGAATTTTGCTTGTGTTACCATAGCAGAATTTTTTTGATTTATTCAGATACATGGTCTCCAATGGCAAGTTTTAAAGCAGATTATCTTTCAATGTCCTTGAAATTTAAGGTTACTGTTTTATAAAAAGAGATGAATAAAAAACTTTTGTCCTTAGTTCTGTACAGGAAGAAAGTTATAATCTGACTTAAAATGATGGGACCAGTAACCAAAACACAGCATCTGTAATATCCAACCGAAAAAGTTCATTTGGAGCAGTTGGAGTTTCAGCTACTTAATTTACCAATATAGTGAGCTACCTAACTGGCTTATTAATATCAAATAACTTGTTTTTCTTCTCAACTTCTGCCTGCGGTATGCTCTGTATAGAAGGTAGCTGGTCCACTTAAGAAATTCTTCACTTTTGAAACTCATGTGATCATTCAGTTCAGCCTGTGCTTTGGAATTCTGCTGTGTCGTTGTTTTTGATTTCTTGACTCAGCTACAGATGTGACCAGGCCAGCGTCATATTGTATTCAGCAAGACTGAACTAGTTCTCAGAGATGCAGGTGTGCCAGTGGATTGCCAAATGAGTCAAGTCAGGCCACCATGCTACTCCCTCAATCACAACTGAACAAAATATATTTGTGTAATGAACAATATGTTGGACAACAAAATGTTATTATTTTTCTTCAGTGGAACATTATCATTCATTTATTCATTTTTTAGTTATCTGATGGGTCATATTCTTCCTTGGTCTCAGAGGAAAATGGCTATGCATTTATAAGGGTGCCCAAACAAGTTCTTGGTAAGATAAATGTCTGTGTTAGGTGTTATAGAATATCATTTTAAATTGTTACATTTGTCTATACTTTGGGATATCTGTTTAATGATACAAAGATTTATTGCATTTGTTTAACTCTGTGAAGCAGCGTTACTTTGTCTAAAACACCTGATGGTCTACTAAAGAACTGAATAGCCAATAGCAACAAAGGAGAAAGGGTAGAAGGGCTGGCAGGCAGAGAGAATAAACAGAAGGAGAAATCTGGGAGAAAGGAAGCGTGAGCAAGAGAAGAAGGAGAGGAGAATGGTATGGTCCAGCCACCTAGCTACACAGCCACCCAGACACTCAGCTCTTAACCTCTGAGCCATCACTCTAGCCTCAGCCTGCTTTCTTGTAGAACCCAGGGCCACAAGCCCAGGGCCTGAACCACTCACAATGGGATGGGTCCGTTCCTATCAATCATTAATTAAAAACATGCCTTTCAGACTGCTTAAATCTTAGATCTTACGGAGGCATTTTCTTAATTGATCCTCTAATCCTCTAAGATAATTTTAACTTTTAGCAAATTGATATAAAAGAAAGGCTCCTTCTCTGATGACTCTAGCCTGTGTCAAGTGGACACATAAAACAATAGACCAAAACACAGATATTGCTAGGGACTATGCTTTTTCCATATAGCCACTCTTGGGGATTCATGAGCAAAATTGGTATGAAGAAGGACCCTCAGCTGAGGAAATGCCTATGAGATCTGGCTGTAAGGCATTTTCTTATTTAGTGATCAGTAAAGAAATGCCTAGACCATGGTGGGTGTTGCCATCCCTGGGCTTTCGGTCTTCAGTTCTATAAAAAGGTGGGCTGAACAAGCCAGGGGAAGAAAGCCAGTAAGCAGTGCCATTCTATGGCTTTTGCATCAGCTCCTGCTTCCGGCATCTTGCCCTATTTGAGTTCCTCTCCTGACTTTCTTCAGTGATGAACAGCAATGCTGAAGTATAAGCCAAATAAACCCTTTCCTCCTCAACTTGCTTTTTGGCCAGGGTGTTTTGTTGTTGCTGCAATAGAAACATATTAAAGTGATGTGGGATGTCTTTTTGTATTCTGTAAATACCATTGGACAATAAGGGAATTGTTTTGGCCTATGGCAGAGCAGCTTAGAAGCAGGTGGGAAATCCAAGCATAGATACAGGAGAAGGAGGGCAGAGTCAGAGAGACATAATCCAGCCATTCAAGAAGCAATAAGTAATGGAGCACTGGTAAGCCAGGAGTCATGTGGCAAGACACATTAATAGAAATGGGTTAAGATGTGTGAGTAAGCTAGCAATAAGCCTGAGCCATAGGACCAAACAGCAAGTAATTAATATGAGCCTTTGTGTGATTATTTGGGACCAAGTGGGGCTGCAGGTCTGAACTCTGGGCTAGACCAGGCCACAGTCAGGAGAGATTCATTTGGACTACAAGGCTAAGCCAGGCTAGAAGTATCTTACTACACCCTAAAGTGACCTACATAACTGGAATTGATTCACCACAAGAGAAAAATGACAAGAACTATAAGAACTGTATGCCACTAGAAGCTTGTGTAGAAATATAGTTATAAACTCAGGTATGAAAGATTGGATTATATACAAGCTGTGTGTTTATTAGGGAATGGAAATTCGCAGTCTCTATGGATCTCCTTGCATACATTATTTAAGGTGTTATTTATAGAGATCATGGTGATTTGGATGAGAACGGCTCCCATAGGCTTATTTGAATGCTTGGCCTGCAGCTGGTTGTACTGTTTGGGAAGGATTAGGAGGTGTGGCCTTATTAGGGGAGGTTTATCACTAGTGGTATAAAGTTTCAGAAGCCTGTGCCATTCCTAGTTAGCTCCCTGCCTTCTGCTATACATCAGATGCAGGCTCTCAGCTACTGCCCCAGTGCCATGCCTACCTGTCTGTTGCCATGTTTCCCACCGTGATGGTCAGGGACTCTAACCTTCTATAACCACGGGCCACATATTAAACATTTTCCTGTATAAATTGTCTTCGTCATGGTGTTTCTTCATGGAAATAGAAAACTAACTAAGATTAAAGGGCTGGAGAAATGGCTCAGTGGCCCAAAGTCTATATTACCTTTCAGGGGACTGGAGTTTGGTTCCTAGCATCCATGTGTAGTTACAACCTAGCTCTAGGGAATCTGGTGCCCTCTTCTGGCTTTCATAACTACTGCACCCTCAGTATACTATAAAATTGACTAGATTTATAGTTTTAAATATAAATATAGACAGTTGTAACCACTGCAGTCAGGATTCAGACTCATTCAATTATCCCAATTCCTCTTTCATATCTTATCCCAGTCATAATCCTTAACGTCTGCCAGCTACTTTTCTCATTAGGATGATCAGCTATGAGAAGCAACTCAAGGGAGGAATGATGTCTTTTGGCTCATAGTTTTAGGGGATACAGTTCATCATGGCTCTACAGTGGCTAGAATATGATATGACTGTTGGTTACATTTTAGTGGACCAGGAAACAGAGCTTGAGTAAAAAGTGGGACTGGTTACAATCAAAGTCAATCTGTAAAATCAAAATATTATACAGGGAATAACATTTTGTAAGCATGGAGTCGTGTACCATGTAACTGGCTTTTTATACTGAGCATAGTTTTTTTGAGGTCCATCCTCATTACTACTGGCATCCACAGTTTGTTGCTTTTGCTATACAGTATGGCCTAGTGCACAGTGTACACTTTAGTTAGCTAGACATTCACAACTTTTGAGGTGATTCCAGCTTCTGGAAATTATGAACATAGTTGCTATGTGTCAGAATATGAGTTCAATTACAAAAGTAGAGCACAATGTTTTCACAGCGAAGAAGTGGTTAAGCTTAATATCACTAATATGACAAATCAATATCCTGAGCCTCCACATGGCTTGCACTGAAAAGGACACAAAGTTATTCCTCTATTGTTCTTACCCAAATGCATAACCTGTCTAAAAGCATGAGGAAATGGGCAGACAAACCCAAGGCAGTAGCATTCTATTTAACAAGTGACCGCTGCTCTATAAATATGAAAATGCCACAAAAGACAAACAAAGAATGGGGAACTGTTGTGGACTGGACTGGAAAAGAAAAAGAATAAAAAAAACCCCAAACACTTACAGGTCCATGACATCCAAAGGCAGTGTGATTTAGATGGGATGGTTACCCAGGGCAGGAAGAAGGAAATGCTGTTTGGAAAACAGTCATGAATCAGTGCCAATCTTCAGGATTTTGAAAAATGTGATTATGCAAGAGAATGTAAGATAATGCATTTTTATTTTTAGAAAGTTCATGCTGCAGCGTTTAGGGATATCTAAATTATTTTCAAGGGACTCAAAAGAAAGGGAGGGAGAATGGAACAATAAATATAGTCAAGTTTTATGTAACTTTTTATGCGTTTACAACTTTCTAAACAAAACAGAAGAAAAAAAGCAACATTCTACAGAAATAATTGCAATTGTAAACATCTTGCATCATAACCTCTTTTAGACTCCTTATTTCTCTGTTGAGTCTCTGTCTGGTTGACCTATCCAGAGTTGAAAGTGGGGTATTGAAGTCTCCCACTATTAGGGTATAAGAATTGATGTAGGATTTGAGCTTTAGCAGTATTTCTTTTACATAAGTATGTGCCCTTATAGTAGGGGCATAAATATTGAAATCTCCTCTTGACCAATTTTTCCTGTGATGAATAAGTAATGACCATCTTGGTCCCTTTTAATTGCTTTTAGCTTAAAGTCTACTTTGTTAGATATTAGGATTGCAACCCCCGCTTGTTTCTTAGGACCATTTGACTGGAAAATCTTTTCCCAACCCTTTATTCTAAGCCTGTGTCTGTTCTTGCGGTTGAGGTGTGTTTCCTGTAGGCAACAGAAGGATGGCTTTTGTTGTTGTATCCATCTTGTTAGTGTGTGACGTTTTATAGGAGAGTTGAGTCCATTTATATTAAGAGAAATTAGTGACCATTGATTGATATTTCCTGCCATTTTTGGTGGTAACTTGTTTGTATTTCCTTTCTCTGGAGTATTCTTCTGTGGAATTATTGATTGTTTGTGGTTTCATGGGTGTATCTGGGGTCTGTAGGTTGGAGTTTTCCCTCAATTGTAAACATCTTAACATTAATTTAAACATTTTACAGGTAACATTGAAGATTGTTAGTTTGCTGACAAAAATTGGCAAAGGCAATCTAAATTATGCAGCCATTGGAAGAGCAGCAGAGATTTAATTTTAGGGAGATTTTCAAATAAGATGCTAATTAAAGTACATTAATCTATAAGTAAATATTTTGTTTTGTCATATTTTATGATTTAGATAATAAAATTCAGTTTCTAAAATATTTATTTAGGATGTAATAAATATGTTCTTTCTAGGACAAATTTTACCTTTGAAAAATATTTTTTTGAGAATCAGGTTGATTTCTCAGTGTAGCTTGGCTGTCCTGGATCTCATTTTGTAGACCAAGATAGCCTTGCACTCAGAAATTCACTTGCTTCTGCCTCCTAAGTACTGGGATTAGAGGCATATACTGCCACTGCCTGGAAAAATAATTTTTGAACAGGAATGTTTTATTGGTTCTACAAATATTATAAACTAACTTTTATAGACACATTTCTGCATGCATGTCCAACATATATGTATAAATAGTACACATACAGCCATATATGGGTGCATATCCATATCTCTCTACATTTGGAGATATGTATCTTTTATAATATATTTATATATATAATACATATATATGTATTTTAATAAAAATTCGGATTGTAAAAAAAGACAAAGTGCCACCAAGTAGCACAAGAAAAGCTGTTACTGGAAGAAGTTCCCTTTCTTGTACATAGCAGAAACTAAACTTCTCTTTCAAAGCATTAACCGGATCTTTGTGTGACTAGACCTGTACTACTGTGAGTAATTGCTCTTCACATATACTTGTTCTGTATGTTCACAAGGAAACACCCTACAAATTTTTTTTTTAATCTTTTTATCTTTTTTTCTGGACTCTGAAGAAATTATATGTACAATTATTAATTATTCTTTCACATTATTCCTTTTATCACTTACGTTTGACAATGCATGGGAGAGGAGGGACAAACAAGGCTGACAACAGATTGACAGACAGTCCACTGCCCATACAGTGCTGGGCAGGACCCGAAAGAAAGGAGAAGCTGAGCTGTAAAAATTTAAAGCAACAGGACCCTAGCCATAAACCTGTGATTACTCTTTTCCTATGTACCTGTTTCTAGCATAGCTAGCAAAAGGTGGCCCTGAATGGGGAGAGAAGCCATGTTTGAGCCAAGTTAAAGGGTGAGGAAACTGGTTTCTTTTCTTGGAGGTAAGGTTATGCCAGTAAAGGGTATGCCACACCTGCCAAATGTAATCCTAATAAGATAGGGATATAGGCCTTCTGACAGGGAAGGATTTCATGAGTAGGCGGATGATAAAGCCTAGAGGCTGAGCATCATCTGTCCAGGTGATTGCAGTGACCAAGCGTGCAATAGTACAGGCTGGAAGTAAGGTGGAGTCAGTGCAGAGGAGACAAAAAGTGTGTCAGAGAGAGAGAGAGAGAGAGAGAGAGAGAGAGAGAGAGAGAGAGAGAGAGAGAGAGAGAGAGGAAAGCAATGAGAAAAGTAAAAAGAGAAGGAATAGCTGAGGAAGGAGGATGGGCCTGAGGAATAATGGATACAACTTATTCTCACAACTTGTTTCTTTTTTTAAACTTAAGAAAACTTATTTATTTATTATATATACAGTGTTCTGCCTCCATGTGCCCCTGCAGGCCAGTAGAGGCTGCCAGATCTCATTACAAAGGGTTGGGAACCACCAGTGGCTACTGGAATTGAACTCAGGACCTCTGGAAGAACAGCCAGTGCTCATAACTGCTGAGCCATCGCTCCAGCTCCACTTGTTTCTTTACAATGATTCAAGTAACATGGAAATCAGAATATCATTTAAGTCTGTTCCTTGACAATTTCATACATGTGTAGTGTATAATGCAATCTGATTGCTCTCCCTCTCTTAAGCATAGAACTTTAAAATCAGAAATATCACTAGATCAGCAAGGGAGGGGGACGTATCTGAGGGGTGACTCGGATACTTTGATAAAATATAAACTTAGGAGTACACCAACGTCAGCGCTTGACTTTGAGCACAAGGCAGGCACTGGAGTTCAGTTGTCAATGTTTTAATTTATTATTAAGACTCTCTGCTTCACTAAAACACCAGGCAAAACTAGTGGGAGATTTAAATATAGTTTATAAATACATTTTATGGGGAATCTGTAAATCTAATTCCTTTCTGAAAATATTATATGCTGGAATTTGGTTTTAAAAGCACCAAGAAGAAAGGAAGAAAGGACATTCATTTTTAAAAGTCTTGCTTTTCCTTCCTTCCTTCTTTCCTTCTTTTTTTGAGACATGGTCTCACTATGTAGCACTTGCTGGCCTGGTACTTGCTATATAAACCAGACCTTCAAACATGCAGAGATCCACCTGCCTCTGCCTCTAAGTGCTGAAATTAAAGGCGTGTGCCCCTACACCTGGAAAGTATTTTTAATTTCTTACTAAAGCAGTGAAATTCTTATTTGACTTGAAAGTACTAGAATAATCTATTTTATGTTATGTTTGTTTATTTAAGGCAGAATTGTTCTTTGTAGTCCTGATTATCCTGGAGCTTGCTTTGTAAATTAGACAGGCCTCCAATTCACAGAGTTCCTCCTGCTTCTGTCTCCTGAGGGCTGGGATTAAAGATATGCACAACCATGCATACCTAAACATTTATATTTGCAATCAACAGACACCTGCTATTTCAAAGTTTCCCAACCTCTTTTGGGGTCATGGTGATGTTAATGTTTTAATGATTTTTTTTCCCTACCACATTGCCAGGGAATATAGAGAAAACAATAATTACAGAAGGCTGGTTACTAGAGAGATACACACTTTCTAAGGAAGAAATGAGTGTCATGACTTGTATGTGGTAATAGTTCTGTCAGTCCTTTTGGAAACTCCTAAACACGGCATTGTGTTTTGGAAATGTCATTAAAGAAGTTTGTTCTATTCAAACTTGGGTTTCTTTCTGGCTTCCTTTTTGTTCTTATTTCTGCACAGCATAATTTACCCAACTTTCCTGTGTTACACCTATATACATGCTCATGTTTGTCCACAGTGATATGCCATCTTCCCAAATAACGGGCCCAATAATTCTCCATAGATGGCAGGGATATTTGCTGACTCTTTCCTTGTCCCTTGGGGATTTCAGCATTTACCTAAACATTTCTTCTGGGCTTTCACTTCTCAGTTTCTCCCAGCTGTTTCACTCTGTTACAGAAATTCCAGTCGCCCCCTGGACATCTATCACATGAGTGGGAGATACAGCCTGGCTAGCATTCTGACCTTACTCACAGGTTATTCTTCTCTGAAAAAAGATGGTAGAGGCTTCTTATGAACAATGCATAACTCTGATGAGTAATACATTTATATTTTCATGTAACAGACACTGATATTCAGAGATTCCTGAATTCTTTTTTTTTTTCAGTCATAGTGACATTAATGTCTCAATGATTTTTTTCTGGCATATTCTCAGGAAATACAAGGATAACAGTGACAAGTGCCTCCTCCTCCTAAAATGAAAACAAAATAAAAACAAATATAAGTAAGTCTTCAAACCAAATATTCCATTTTAGGATGTCCAAGAACATTAAGTATATATACTTTAATATGGTCACTATTTATAAGCTAATAAATACAACCAGAGACAGCTACGATACTTAGTTTCATCTTGAATAGATAACTCATGATGGGTGTGTATGCCTGTTGGGCGCTGCCACTGACACCTACTTTACACTCAGACTGGACACCACCACTCTCAATTTCCATCTCACAGTGAGTTCTTATTTGACACTTTCTTGTTTTCATTGTAGAAACTTCTGAAAACAGTCTCACAAAGAAAATTGTTTTACAGAAAGGAGTATAACATGAACCAATAAAACTGAAAACTGCAATGGAGGAGACTGCAGAGGCTGCTGTCTTGTCCTTGAGATTTTAAGACATCTATCTTATCTCTGTGTTAGTTCTGTGTGTGCCAACTGCAGAAGGATGAAAGAAAAAGAAGATGTCTCCATATGATAATAGTTGCTATACTGTGGCCTAGAGGAAGGTGATCAGTTAGGCATTTTATGACACACGTCCCTGAAGTCAAGACACAGTGGGCAGAATGGACTTTTGTTTCTTGGATTTGGATTAGCATTTGGATTCTTTACCTGTATTTGGAAAATTTGAACCATATAATTCTTTATAAAATGTAGAGCCAACTTTCACTATAGATTCTATATAGACACATCTGATTTTCCAACTCTCTTGAACCTAGGATCTGGAGTCAAGGCTTAGGTGTTTCCAACAGACCTGTGATTCTCAGATTAGGAGTCAAAAGCAAACCAGAAGCATCATGCTAGGAATGTGGGGAGAACTGGGTGGTGGCGACACATGCCTTTAATTTCAGCACTCAGGAGGCAGAGTCTGGTGGACTGCTAAATTTGAGACCAGCCTGGTCTACAGAGAAAGTTTCAGGATAGCCAAGGCTATACAGAGAAATACTATCTCAAGGAAAAAAACAAAAACCTCAATGGCTCAATCTCAATGGCTCAATATGGCTATGGTTTTGTCCCTCTCCCTCCCCTTTCAAAGCTGTCTATTTCTATTGTGTATGTGCTGGGTGCATACATCGGTCAGAATATAACTCTATATGGTTGGTTCTCTCCTAACTTTTTATGGGTTCTAGGGATATAACTTGGGTCAAGTGTTTTGCACTGGTACTCCCTCTGTAATGCTTATGCTGAATGTAATTCTCAGAGTCTTCTTGAGATGTGAAAAAATTATGTTCTTGTAAGTTTGTTTCTGTTTAACTCAACATATGCTCTCTCATAAATAGAACTCCCATTATTTTTAGTTTAAGGATTTGTAGAGAGTATTTTCTTAATATTCAGCCCTTCCCCAATTCCTTGCAAATACATCTACACTCTACCCACCTAATATTGTTCTCTCTCTCTCTCTCTCTCTCTCTCTCTCTCTCTCTCTCTCTCTCTCTCTCTCTGGCAGTTGTGTTCTCCAAATACCCTAGGATGTATAGCCTTCCATTGGAACATGGTTGACTTACAAGGGGCCACAGTCTTAAGGAAAACCAACTCTCTCTGAGTGGTTACCAATCACCAATAGCTCTTTATGTGGGTTGAGACTTCATGTCCATAGGTCCTCTCCATGCTGGGATTTTGTTTGGCTTAATTTTGTCCAGTTCTTTTGTGTGCTGTCACAACCATTGTTGAGTCCATATGTGCAACTTCTCTCCTGTGTCTAGAATATACTTTTTCTTTGTAGTCATCCACTGCCTCTGGCTCTTACATCTTCCCATCAGCAATTCTACACTAATCTTGAACCTTGAAAGAAGGCGTATAATATATCATTTTGGGATGATCATTCCACAATCTCATATTTTCTGCACATTTATCATCGTGGATCTTTGATTAATTGCCATCTACTGCAAGAAGAAGCTTCTCTAATGAGAATTGAGAGATATATTTATCTATGGATATAATGATGAGTCACTATGATTGTTTTAATGCTATGCATATTTGTCAGAATAATAACTTAGGTTTTCTAGTAGGGCCTATGACCTGTCTAGCCACAGATTCTTGGTTTTGATAATTATGCCAGGTATGAATTTTAACTTGTGAAATAGTCCTTGCATTCAATCAAAAAGTGGTTGGTTACTCCCATATTCATGCCACTATTATACTGGTGTGCATGCTTTACCAGGCTGGTTGTTATTTTAGTTCACAGCTGAGTAAAATTGATGAATACTTTTTTGCTTGGGTAGCAGGCATAGCACCTTCTATCACTATAAAAATTAGTCTATAGTATTATGATTTTTAGCATCTTCTAGCCACTTCTGAGTTGGGCCATGTACCACTAGGCTGTATTCAGTCAGAATACTTAGTCACCTAGGAGTTAGCACGCCCCTGGCCACTTCTGGGACTATACACATGCGCCATCAGCATCTAGGCAAAATGCTTAGTCACCCCAGGACCTTATGGCCTATATAATCTATGCACATGTGAAGCATGGTTATGTAAGCCCCTATGTGCATTCTCTGAGTTACCTTTAAAAAAGCAGACTCTACTGGGTGGTTCTTTTCTCTCTC
Organism: Sigmodon hispidus; assembly: GCA_004025045.1. Classification (NCBI taxonomy): domain Eukaryota; kingdom Metazoa; phylum Chordata; class Mammalia; order Rodentia; family Cricetidae; genus Sigmodon; species Sigmodon hispidus. The sequence continues at coordinate 5,462 of PVIH01024836.1, read as the reverse complement.
CATTACATTCCCTTTCTGGACTGGCCTTCTGTACACCCTCCTGTTTCCCTTCCCTCACTAAATAAACTCTCAAAGTGGGTTTTGTTGTATTTTCTGATTCGTTCCTGATGCATGGTAAATAACAAGTAAGTATTAAACTTACAGGTCAGCACCACCTTGATCTCTCCACATTATAGGACTCAAGTATTTATTGTCTTCAGCAATAGTATCTTGTCATCAAGTTCTGGAGGGCAACCAAAAGCATTGCATTAGCCTTATTGTATGGGGAAAGTATGGGACTTCACTGATCAACAACTCAAGAAAAGGCACCCCATTTCTGGTACTTGGCTCTTAATTTTTTACCTGTGGTCTCTATTAAGGGCATTGTTGCCTCATTAACATCTTATATGTGTATGTATGTATTTTAGGAAGCTTCTGTAGTAGTAGATTTTTATGTAGTTTTTAAAAATGTTCTTATTGTTAGTTCTCCCTCTCCATAGTCCCTCATCTACCCTGCCCTCCCAGCCACCACCTCATTTAGCCACCCCTGTTCAATTACTTCCCTTTAACTCTTTATGGCATTACATTTATCTTCACTCCTTTGAAATGTGCCCCTACTGATACGTACTAATTTCCTGACCACTGTGGGTATGGAACATATACATATCTAAAATTCAAATTAATACACCCCCCCCCATGATAGAAAACATGTGACCCTTACCTTCTTGTTTCTGGTTACCCCACTGTGGGTGGTTGTATTCCTAGTTCCATCTATTTACCTGTGAATTTCATGATTTTCTTTTGCTTAACAACTGAGTAATTTCATAAACTTACCAAATTTTTATTATCCATTCAGCAATTGATGCATATCTAGGCTGTTGTTATTTCTTGGCTGTTGTGAATAGAGCAGCAATAAACATGGATGAGTAGGTATCTCTCTAGTAGAATATAGAGTCCTTTGGGTATATGCCCAAGAGGGGTATAGCTGGGTCATGTATTGTCTTAGTCACTGTTCTATTTGCTGAAGAGACACCATAACCACAGCTACTCTTATAAAAGAAAGCATTTAATTTAGGGTTTACCTACAATTTCAGAGTCTACTATCACCATTGTTGGGAGCATGACTGTAAGCTTGGTACTGAACCAGTATCTGAGGCGGGGTGGGGGAGTGGGGGTGGGGTGGGTGTGGGGTTGTATATCTGAACTACCTTTGAAACCTCAAAGCCCACCTCCAGAGACACACTTCCTCCAACAAAGCCATGCCTATTCTAACAAGACCACACCTCCTAACCCTTGTAATCCTTCCAAACAGCTCCATTTGTTGATGACCAAGCATTCAAATACATGAACATAGGGGGGCATTCTCATTCAAGTCACCACATCTATCTTACTTATTTCTAGCTTATCGAAGAAACTTCACTCATTTCCACAGTGGCTTCTCTAGTTTGTATTCACACCAGCATCTGCTGTGCTCTTTTTATATTTTATGTTAGCTATGCCGAGCTATATATCGTCAGAGGAAATCTCAAAGATGTTTTAATTTGCATTTCACTGATGGATAAAGATGTTGAACCTTTTCTTTTGGACAAGATTTCACTATGCAGCCTTGGCTGGTTGACTGGCCAGGAGCTTGCTATGTAAAGCAGGCAGGCTGGCCTCAAATTAAAAATGATCCATGTATCTCTGCCTCTCAAGGGCTGGGATAAAGGCATGTACTACCATGTCCAGAAGGTATTAAACATTTAAAAAATTGTTTGTCATTCATTTTTATTTCATCTTTTGTGAAATCTGTTCATTTTTATGTCCCATTTTAAAAATTAGCTTATTTTCCTAGTGTTTAGTTTTTGTTTTTGTTTTCTCTTATTCTGTCAGCTGCTTCTTGGCTTGAATGTTTGGGGTCTTTTGCAGTATAGAAGCCTTTTAATGTCATCTGATGTGTTTATTAATTGTTGAGCTTAATACTTGTGCTACTGGGCTTCTGCTCAGAAAGTCTTTTTCTGTGCCAATGAGTTTAAACATAGTCTCTGCTTACTTGTTGATTAGCTCAGGATATCAGGTCTTACTTATGTTGAGGTATTTGACCCAGTTGGAGTTGATATTGGTGCAGGGCAAGAGATAAAAGGTCTAATCTTATTCTTCTACATGCAGCTATCCAGCAACTAAAGAGTCCTGGTCAGATATCCAGGTGTCAGGGTTATGTGTGGTGGCTGAAGAGTCTTTAGTAGGGAGCAATTGAGATCAGGTATGGACCACAGGGATTTAGATGGACATAGAAGAGGTGGTTGTTCCTGGCAAGCAATTATGAGGCTAGCTGACCTGAATGAAGAAAGGCTGGGAAGGGGAGAGCAGGTAGCTTATCACATGCTACACTCCATGTGTGGTGTTTAGAGAGTCCCTGGTAGGAAGCAGCCTTGGATCAGGGGAGTCCCAAAGGCTAAAAATGATATAAAAAAATGTTGCTCAGTGATCTCCAATATCTGAAGTGTGGCAAGACGATTAGGCAGCAAGCATACCTCACTGACATTGTTATTTGGAACAAGTATCCAAAGAGGCCTTCTGAGATCTCTACATAGAGAACAAATGTACATAGGCTGATAAAGTCACATAATAGAAGGGCTTGCTAATATGAACAGATTTGAGAAAAGGAAAAAAAAAAAGCTTAGGAATCTAATCAGGAAGTACCATGCCCTAGTCTCAAAAAGACACATTTTAATTAGGGAAGATTGTGCATGTTATTAGAGAAGATGCTAAGAAAATGAGCAGACCCCAGGGCTGGCAATATGTCCAGTTATTTTTCTGGTAGGGCATTTTTCTCAAATGTACAAACCCTGGCTTGACTCCTCAGCACTGCATGGTCTGGTTGTGGCAGAGTATATGATGGAGGCAAGAGGATTGCAGTTAGCATGGGCCACATGAAACCCTGGAAGGGTAGAGAGATGACTCAGCTATTAAAGGATAAGGCTCACAACCAAAAGAATCTCAAAAGAATATACACTGATGTATTTTCATATAGTGCATTACTAGTTACTAATGTAATTGGGACCTGTTCAAGAATATAGTAGGTAGAAACCAAGTTTGAGACACAGGCCAATGATAAAATAGAGCTTAGGTAGAAACATCAAAATAGGCAAATAAGGGACATACATAGATGAATAATTTCAGACATCTTTAAATTTGTGTTTCTAAGGAATTTATATATTATAAATCAGTTTGTAGTGCTGTGTTAAAAACCTCAACATCTGGGAGTAGAGAGATGGCTCAGTGGTTAAGAGCTTTTAGTGGTCATACAGAAGACTCACACTTAGTTCCCAGCACCCATGTTGGGGAGCTCACAGCTGCCTGCATGTTTCTCCAGTGCCAGAGGGTCTGATGATCATTGTGACACCCAAGGGCAGTCTTAGACATATGTTCATAATCTCCTGCCTCTCTGTCTTTGTCACTGTCTCCCTCTCTCTCTCATACACACCTAAACAAAAAAGAAATTAAGAAAATTAGAAACAACATTCCTAGCATCAAAAGCTAAGGGAAAGGAATACAGACAACTTGTCCACCTTAAACATCAAATGACAAGCTTAAGGACCAGATGGGACTCCTGGAGAAGAGGAAAGGAACAATGTCAGGAAGAGGAATCCTAAGAGCACACCCATGACTGAAACGAGGTGTGATGGAGAGAATGCTTTGGTGCAAAAAAAGTAAGGTAAAATAAGTTCCTCAAGTTGAGGAACTGCTTGGAGAGCCGCTGCAGAGGAGACATTCAACTTTTCTTGCTTCATTAGCAGAGACCAGAACACCCATTCTAACCTGTGTACTTCATGAAGTAAACTGAATACATATTTCTGAAACTCCCAAGTTGTTTGGATACCCTGACAAAAAGCAATTTCAGATGTGATCTGCTTCAACCTTTAATCAGTAAAGTGATGGCATCACATATGCATGTTTTTGTTGAGTCCATGTGGGTGCATGGAATTTCCATGCTCTCAGGAATGAAAGTTGATGGAGTATTTGGGTCAAGAACTTCTCCAAATTCAGGAAACATTATAACTTTTATTGCTTGCTAAAAAAAATGATTACTAATCTCAGTCATATTCTTAAAGGTACACACATGCCTTTATTGTGAACCACTGCTGCGTCTCAAAAATCAGGTTAGAAACAATTGCCCAAGCTGTTTTGATTGTGTTCCAGGGTTCTAATCTACCCACCCATCTTGCTTGCCCACATATGCCCTTTGTTTTTAAAACTTACATTTACTTGTAGCAATTCTGATTGGGCTTAGGAGAAAGAAGGTTCCCCCTGTAAGGAAGCACTAAGAGAGACAATGCTTTCCAACATTCAAGTCACCACTTTCTGAGTATGAATTAATATTTAATGACTAAACCTCCCCCTGGCCCAGTGCTTAACTCCAGAAAGAGAAACCAAAAGGTTATTTAAGAAGCCCTAGAGGCTGGAGGAAGTAATTTGATGTGTATGGAAGTCATGAGTCACCCTGGACCTTGGAGCCTTTCTCTAGGTATGTGACTAAAATGTGTGGGATAATCAGTTTTATTCATCTACTAAGTGGCTGAGTCTTCAGAGCCCTTCCCCCTCATAACTCACACTTTCAATATTTTCTCCTGGCATTTCCTCTCACATCCTATGCAGTTATCCAGTGCACTTCTATATGAAAATTATTTTGTGATTTTGGTTTTTTTTAACTCTTATTCTCTTAGCTTTATCCTTGTTTTTCCTTCTTTTCAGTGCAGTTGTTTGTTCTGTCTTTCGTGCTCCCATAACACTAGAATCATAGCTCTATAAGACATAGGATCTATTTTGCCATACAATTTCTGATTCTATCCTTTACAGTCACCAAATCCTGACATTTGTCACAGCAGGATCTGTTGATTAGAATGTTTGTACAGGACATATTGTAAGATTTAAAGTGTTTTAGATGAAGTTCTCTGTCCTAACCCCATGGTCCCAAATAAAAACACAAAAGCTTATATTAATTACAGAATGTTTGGCCAATAGCTCAGGCTTGTTATTAGGTAACTCTTACACTTAAATTAACTCATATTTCTATTTATGCTTTGCCACGTGGTGGTACCTTTATTAGCATGGCATGTTCATCTCATACTCCCCCTGCATCTGGCTGGGGACTGCTGTCTCTACTCTTCTCCTTCCCATCATCCTTAGTTTGATAACCCCACCCATATTTCATGCCTGACTACTGGCCAATCTGCATTAAATTAAACCAATATGAGTGTCAAATTTTTAAGTGTACAAGGAAATTATTCCACAGCAACATTTATTGTTTTTTATTCTTTTTTTCTTTATTTATTTTGTGTTTATCAAGAAAAACAGTAAAATGAATTTAAAGTGCTGATAAGTTAACAATAACTATAAAGAAAATAAAAATCATAAGCATGACTTATCAAGGGTGATAATGCAAATAAGTTTGCTACACATAAAATTACTTTGTATTCAGCTTTCCCTCTGAATTTTTTTTT